>ML797282.1:175442-220782 GCA_009831015.1 Picea engelmannii | reverse complement strand
GGCTCTTTTACTTGCCTTCTAGGTTTTTAGTTTTTTGTGCTTTTAGAACTTTTGACATCTGTTCTGGTTTCCTACGGGCAGAACAGATGTCACTCTGTCATTATGCTTTTTATACTACTGCTACTCGCTATATGCATATGCTGGTTTCCGAAAATCGGCAGCATTTTGCATGGCCACATGCCTACTCTTTTGTACACTCTGTCATTTTGTCAATATAATATAGCAGGATCCACTTTTTTACTTAAAAAAAAACATACGAACATGAATTTAATCTCTTAGTATGCATTTCACAAATCGAGGTGATAACATTAATCGTGATTTGGAATTTTTCATTAATATTTAATGAAAAACGTTGCTAAGCAGCTGTAAAATGAGATCAACAACCCCTACCACTACTTTGCAAGAGCTTAACCTAACATACTTGTATGCTAGGGTTGAGAGTATGGCATAAACCAACTTAAATTTGGTTTCACAATCATATGGTTTAGTATAAAACTTATTAAAGATTTAAGAGATTAAAAACATATTTCTTAAATTTTATAGATATTTTCCAACATTAAACCTCCAAAAGAAATGACTAAATAATCGTGAAATACAACCTAATATAATAATTTGAAAAATAATTTCTTTATACTAACAAAACAAAATTAACTCAAAATGCAAGAACTCCACAAATGGGATGAAACATGACTCAATTTCCAACTGCACGATTATACACAAATCTATATAATCTACACAGGACATTTTTTTTTAAATAATATTAATTACTACTACCTACATTTTCAATATCCAACTTTCATACAAAATTCTAAATTATACTTTACATTCGTGTTGGAAAACCTTTGACATGCTGTGATGGCTCAATTTGGTTCCTAATCCCGACTACTTATTATTTTTTTATAAAAATCATTTAAATAAATCAAATGAGAAAAAATAAACTAATTATTTTGTCGAAATTAAATAAGAAAACGCCATTACAAACTCCATCACCTTCAAAGCTACTCATTGAAATGACAAAGAAAAGAAAGAAACACACCTCATAAATAATTAAAATTAATGCATATTTTGAAAAATAAAATCATTCAAAGAATAAAGTAAATGTTACCCTGAAGTAGATTTAAATATTAAAAAGCATAACGAATGCAAATTCCAAATCAGTATGCGTGTACAAGTCGATCACGATGAGTGGTTGCTTATTAAATGACAAATATTATGGCACAACTGATTCAAATTCCAGCGCACTACGGAACATTAATTTAATAATAATAGTTGACTGACCTAGTTTTGATTTACTGATGCTACCAAAGTTGCCGCCGACAAAAATGGAAATTGGCGTGTGCAGTCCATGTTCCAACCAACCATACTATGATTTTGGCGCGTGTTATCCACGTTCCAACCACTTTTTCGTTGACCAAATTATTCATTCATATTATATTTTACATGGAAAAATCAAACCCAAATCTTATATGAGGAACACTAAAGTCAAAGAGGGGGTGAAGATAAACTTAAGATATGAACCTTAAGGGAAGTGTTAATGTGAAGGTAGTATTTTCATGTTAGTTTTTAATAATATGATTTGAAATTTATTTGGCATGTATGGATTGTGTATATCATATAATAATAATAATAATCTATTTTTAAGGTAGACACTCAATTGGTGTATGAAATCATATTGTTTGTGTGAAAAGGGATTTTTTTTTGTAATGATTTCATTGTTAAACTTGTGATCTTCAAGGAAAAAATACATGTTTTTAACCATTAGATCCACTTAATAAGAGAATATAATCTCCAAAAAAAATTAAACATTAACAAATATAAAATTAACATTTTTTTTATAGTCCATTATGAGGAAGATGCATAATTCATTTGTGATTAAAAAAACAAAAACAAATGTATATAACACTTTTAAAATAAAAATAAATATATATATATATATATATAGAGAGAGAGAGAGAGAGAGAGAGAGAGATTATAATCTATACGATATTTAGGATTGCAAAAAAATTATAAACATTAACAAATATAAAATTAATATTATAAAAACTATCCAACCACCACGTCAACTTTATTATTGTTTCTATCTTGCATATAAGCCCCTCTGCCCATGTTCTAAATAATGCATTAATGCATTTTAAAGGCATGTAGTTGGTTATAAATATTGTGTGCTTGGGTGGAATGTTTGAATATATCAATTTGTATACTTGTGTTAATTCCTATCATATTTTGGGATTGATTGAAGTTTGATAGAAATCACACAATGATGAATGAAAGCCATCAATTAATTCTCAAAATTGTCACTTAAACTATCAAATTTCTTCCTCTTGAAATAACTTTCAAAACTAGTCTAGAAAGTGAACTATATAGACATTCATAGTTGGATCTTAACAATAATTTTAAATAAAATTTTAGTAAAAATTGAATAAATTATTCAGAAATTGAAGAAGAATGGTTCATAATTACAAGTTATTTTTTAGTAGATTGACCAAATGTTTGAGAATATTTTATTGATATATTAGTTGTTTATGTTGTATATCATTCATGAGTACAACTAATATGATACATAAATCAATTCAATACAATATTTTTTTTTAACTAACAAATTGTAATAAAAATAAATAAATTGCACATAAATAATAATACATGAAATAAATCAATTCAATATAATTAGTCTAAATGTATCTTAGCTCCAAATTTATGATGAGAGGGATCACATGAGTCAAGTACACATTTATTTGAAAGTGTTAAACTTCAAAAAAAAAATCACTTTGAGGGATTAGACCCTTTCAATTATAAATCTAGGTGTAAGATGGATCTAAGTTGTTGATAAAATTTCTCCAATCTACATAAGTTACTTTGCTAGATTTGAGAAATTGTGATATTTAAGAAGAGTGTCGAGGGTAGTTTATAAAGGATGTGGCAAATTATTAACCCTTATGACCTAGAAGTTGTGAATTAAAATAATTAGGTTTATAATAATAATAAAAATAATAATATTTGGAATATTTTTTAGCACCAAAATATAAATCTTTCCCTCACCTAAAATTTCTATTTATATTAAAAGTTATAGTGTATATAAATCCCCAAGTATATCCAATACTAGCAAATCATGTACCATTTTTTCATGATCTATTTCAAGTGCACTTGTCACAGTCCCTTTCAAGTTTTGGCTATTAAGATGTCCTCCATCATGTGAGAGACATTGATTTAATCCTTCATGAATAAAAAAAGTGGAATAAATAGCTCAATACCCTATGAGGAGTATTGAAAATAAAATGAGCATTTAATAATCCTTCAACATGATAAAAAAAATTCAATACTCAAACATTGAAGTAAGATCTATACTTATTGACATAATTGGAAGACTCATTTCCATCTTTATAATATTTGAACAAAATGAATAATAACAAGGGTTTCATAGGCTCTAAAAAAAATTAGCACTAGTTTCTCTAATATTTCTTATAAATATAACCAACAACAACAGGGGTTACATAGGCTGTAAAGAAAGTTAGTAACCTAAATGGATAGTACAAAATAAGCTCCACAAGAGCCATGAAAATTGGTCTAATATTTATTATCAATATAACCAATAACAACAAGGGTTATATAGGTTCTAAAGAAAGTTAGTACCCTAAATAGATAGTACAAAATAAAATCCACAAGAGCCATGGAAAACAAATATGCATTGAATACACTAGTTTGAGTTTTCCTAATTTTCTTAATGGATTGACTAATATTAGATATTATTTTCGGGATTAACTGCATAGTGTAAGTCATTAATCTATGACCCATATTCATGAGTATTAGTCGCAACTGACCAATAATTCTCATGATTTGAATAATCCACTTAACACTCATTGCATGAGGTGATGCTCAGAGGGGTGAAGCAATGGGATTGAAGCCAACGAAATGAATCACATAGCATCAATAATCACTTCTAGGGCTTGCACCCAGTAACTAGGATTCCCCAGGTAGTCACCCATCCCAAGACACCTCTGGCTCAAGCACGCTTAACTGTGGAGTTTTCCCCACAATCAAGCTCACTTAGCTTGCTACCCCATTTGAAAAACCTTAGCAAGTATTTTGCCTTATGAACTACCCAGTTAGAGCTCCCTTGACTCTTATTATTTAAGCATATAGGGGCTTCAGCAGTGCAAGATATTAGATATTGTTTTTGGGATTAACTGCGTAGTGTAAGTCATTAATCTATGACCCATATTCATGAGTATTAGTCGCAACTGACCAATAATTCTCATGATTTGAATAGTCCACTTAACACTCATTGCACCGGGTGATGATCACAGGGGTGAAGCAATGGGATTGAAGCCAACGAAATGAATCACATAGCATCAATCATCACTTCCAGGGCTTGCACTCGGTAACCAGGACTTCCCAGGTGGTCACCCATCCCAAGACACCTCTGGCTCAAGCGAGCTTAACTGTGGATTTTTCCCCACAATCAAGCCCATTTAGCTTGCTACCCCATTTGCAAAACCTTAGCAAGTATTGTGCCTTATGAACTACCCAGTTAGAGCTCCCTTGACTCTTATTATTTAAGCATATAGGGGCTTCTGCAGTGCAAGATATTAGATATTATTTTTGGGATTAACTGCGTAGTGTAATTCATTAATCTATGACCCATATTCATGAGTATTAGTCACAACTGACCAATAATTCTCATGATTTGAATAGTCCACTTAACACTCATTGCATCAGGTGATGCTCACAGGGGTGAAGCCATGGGATTGAAGCCAACGAAATGAATCACATAGCATCAATCATCACTTCCAGGGCTTGCACTCGGTAACCAGGACTTCCCAGGTAGTCACCCATCCCAAGAGGCCTCTGGCTCAAGCGCGCTTAACTATGGAGTTTTCCCCACAATCAAGCCCACTTAGCTCGCTACCCCATTTGAAAAACCTTAGCAAGTATTTTGCCTTATGAACTACCCAGTTAGAGCTCCCTTGACTCTTATTATTTAAGCATATAGTGGCTTCTGCAGTGCAAGATATTAGATATTATTTTCGGGATTAATTGTGTAGTGTAAGTCATTAATCTATGACCCATATTCATGAGTATTAGTCGCAACTGACCAATAATTCTCAGGATTTGAATAGTCCACTTAACACTCATTGCATCGGGTGATGCTCACAGGGTTGAAGCAATGGGATTGAAGCCAACGAAATGAATCACATAGCATCAATCATCACTTCCAGGGATTGCACCCGGTAACCAGGACTTCCCAGGTGGTCACCCATCCCAAGACGCCTCTAGCTCAAGAGTGCTTAACTGTGGATTTTTCCCCACAATCAAGCCCACTTAGCTTGCTACCCCATTTGCAAAACCTTAGCAAGTATTGTGCCTTATGAACTACCCAGTTAGAGCTCCCTTGACTCTTATTATTTAAGCATACAGGGGCTTCTGCAGTGCAAGATATTAGATATTATTTTCGGGATTAACTGCGTAGTGTAAGTTATTAATCTATGACCCATATTCATGAGTATTAGTCGCAACTGACCAATAATTCTCATGATTTGAATAGTCCACTTAACACTCATTGCATCGGGTGATGCTCACAGGGGTGAAGCAATGGGATTGAAGCCAACGAAATGAATCACATAGTATCAATCATCACTTCCAGGGCTTGCACCCGGTAACCAACACTTCCCAGGTGATCACCCATCCCAAGATGCCTCTGGCTCAAGCGTGCTTAACTGTGGAGTTTTCCCCACAATCAAGCCCACTTAGCTTGCTACCCCATTTGCAAAACCTTAGCAAGTATTGTGCCTTATGAACTACCCAGTTAGAGCTCCCTTGACTCTTATTATTTAAGCATATAGGGGCTTCCGCAATGCAAGATATTAGATATTATTTTCGGGACAATGGGATTGAAGCCAACGAAATGAATCACATAGCATCAATCTTCACTTCCAGGGCTTGCACCTGGTAACCAGGACTTCCCAGGTGGTCACCCATCCCAAGATGCCTCTGGCTTAAGCGCGCTTAACTGTGGATTTTTCCCCACAATCAAGCCCACTTAGCTTGCTACCCCATTTGCAAAACCTAAGCAAGTATTGTGCCTTATGAACTACCCAATTAGAGCTCCCTTGACTCTTATTATTTAAGCATATAAGGGATTTTGCAGTGCAAGATATTAGATATTATTTTTGGGATTAACTGCATAGTGTAAGTCATTAATCTATGAACCATATTCATGAGTATTAGTTGCAACTAAGCAATAATTCTCATGATTTGAATAGTCCACTTAACACTCATTGCATCGGGTGATGCTCACAGGGGTGAAGCAATGTGATTGAAGCCAACAAAATGAATCACATAACATCAATCATCACTTCCAGGGCTTGCACCCGATAACCAGGACTTCCCAGGTGGTCACCCATCCCAAGATGCCTCTGGCTCAAGCGCGCTTAAATGTGGATTTTTCCCCCACAATCAAGCCCACTTAGCTTGCTACCCCATTTGCAAAACCTTAGAAAGTATTGTGCCTTATGAACTACCCAGTTAGAGCTCCCTTGACTCTTATTATTTAAGCATATAGGGGCTTCCGCAGTGCAAGATATTAGACATTATTTTCAGGATTAATGACTTACACTACGTAGTTAATCCCGAAAATAATATCTAATATCTTGCACTGCGGAAGCCCCTATATGCTTGACTAATATTCTTTTTTCACAACAATTAAACATTTATCAAATTAAAAATACACATCTATTATCAAATTAGGGTTTTACATAGTATATGAAATGATAAATTGAGTATTAGATATTGATATACCACAAAACATTCTTAACCCAACAAGAGATTTAAAAAAAAGAAATCAGGTAGCAATACTCATTACATTAGATAAAAACAAGAGAAATTTAGATCAAACATGGAACCTAATTCTCTATTTGTAGTATCAATTACCCAAGGAAAACTAGCTAAAATAATGGACCTAATTTTGGAGAGAATAGTGGTCACTAAAATTGATAAAAGGAAATTTTGCTACAAAATATTATTTCTAAAATGCTATTGAATATACCATAATATGCCAAAAATTAAAGAAATTATTTTAATATAAATAATTAGTTCAACCTAAAAAAACTCCTAAAATTTAGCATTTTAACTATATTTTACCTTAAAAAAATATTCATTGCCAAAAATTAAAGAAATTATTTTAATATAAAGAATTTGTTCTACATAAAAAAAAACTCCTAAAATTTAGCATTTTAACTATATTTTTCCTTAAAAAAATATTCATCATCAAAAATTAAGGAAAATATTTTAATATAAAGAATTCCTCCAACCTAAAAAACTTTTAAAATTTAGCATTTTAACTATATTTTATATTAAAAAAAATCATGGATTATTTTTCTTAAAACAATACCCTTGGTAACTACCAAAATTTGTCCCCTATGTTTGAAAATAGGTGAATATGATTCCAAATTTCTCTTTTACCCTTGAAAATAGTGAATATGATTCATCATTCATATATTGTTTGGTTATTTACATCTAAAAATACTAATAGGGTTTTGAGATAAGGAAAAATAAAATATATTTAAATAATATAAAATATTAGCCAACCTTGAAAACATATCCTAAAATTTCTTCTTTCGACAATAATTCTCCCTCTAAGGTAAAAACCACCATTCAACACACAACCTTTTATTCATTTGTATAGAAAATAATTACAGTGGATCAATGGCCGCATATCACCTTAGAGAGTTTGTTGGGTTGCCACAAAAGAGGCCATGGTAACCTCAACCATTACCTTGTATCTTTCTTCTACAGATCTCCTCTCTTCTTCTTCAATCCACCTTTTCTTTTATTCCTCTTTGAGAGACACTTCTTGCTTCATTCATGATATATTTATATATCTTAACAAAGTGTTCTCCTTCAACTTCCAAATTGTATTCTCATGTGACTTCATTTACTAGTTCACATGTCCTTTCATTTCTAGCTTGAGATATATCCCCTCCTAGTGAATCTTCTTCTACAGGATGAGCTTCCATCTTCAACCCAACAATGTGGTCCTTCGTCAAATCGTCCTCTAGACAACATTTTATCCATGCAAAGAAATTTCCTCTTGATCGTTGCTATTTCTTCTCATGCTAAGTTCGGTAGCATTTATGTGGGGAAGTTATATTGATAAGGGAAATTCTACCTAATCTGTAACACCCACAATTGCTTCTATAACATTGCCACATTTTTCACCACATTGTATTTCATACAATCTTCATGTGAGTTACTCATATGTTGTCATCCCTGTGATATCCTCCTTGTATGCCTTCACTTATGCACCAAGAATCCACAACCATGAATTTAATTTCCACTTTAGAAAAGTCCATCACATCCCTAGTGACCAAAATTACCTCGATGCTCCTACATCAGACTCCCTAGGTTATTAAGAAAGTATGCCCTCATGCTTATGAGGTAAAATATTCAAATCTCAAGTTTCCCAATGCAACTTTCATCGTTGTTTCCTTCACCAACTATGCATTCTTCATTGTTGTATATTCAACTCTACAAGGAATACAATGCATCATCTTCCCGTTGTATATTCTTCTTCAAATCACTATTGCTATCTTCTTGTCCATTTCTACATATCTATCTTCAACAACACAACAATACTCTTATCATAGAAATATTAATTGTCCATCTTATTTCTATTACAACCCACCTCCTGATAATGTTTCTATCTATATCTCTCTATCTTCATCACCATAGGCACCGATAATTCCTACTCAACCATGCATCACCTATACGGACCAAATTATGTCACAACCCATCCGAGACCTTCCAATTTTTGTTTCCATGCAATGTACAAAGTGCCTTTGGTGCAATTAACCATTTATGATAAAAAAAAAACAACATGGCATCACATTCTCACATGTTACACTTCTCTCGACTCAATACACAACCACATGCATGCTTCCTTAGTTAGAAATTTTGTCAATGTATTCACATTCTTCATAAATTAAAATCATCAGAGACATACCTTCAATAGCATTCCTCTTCACGCATCGCCTTTACACTTGGTTCTCAACACATTCTCTTTCAACAACCTTTAATCCTTCTAACATTCTTCCACAACATGTTTTCTTCCTCTAACACTTTTGTAATATTATTTCTTTTGTTGTTAGCAACATCTTCAACCAATTCCTCTTTCTTATAGAATGTAATTTCATCTATCTTCAACTCAAGAGATTCACTCATGGTTCCTCCTAATTCACTCATCTTCATGGCAGCTTATTCTACTTTGGTTTTCTCTTCATACATCTTCATACTCTTCAACTTCTAAATCTGCAGCCTTTGTGATTTACAATTATTGTAATCTCTACAAATTCCCTTTCTTGCACATCATCTTTCTATTACATCTTCTTTGATTGATATTCATATCTCCTTCTCATCCAAGTACATTCTATTTCATTTGTAGCTGCAAATTTCCTTCTTCTTGCAAACAAACAAATATCATATTAAGGGAAAACAAAGAATTACATCTTCACTTCCTCCTTTTTTTTCGCTACATCTGACACACACCACATGTGATTCTATATTCCATTGCTATAACATTATTCATCTATGTTTTTTCTCATTTCCTCTTGTATTTAGTGCCACTCTTAATCTATAGCCACCATCTAGCAACAATGTATTGCCACCTATGAGTCGAGTTTCCAATCCAAGAAACCTTGTGAATACATTTTCTCTTGTATCCCACTTCTATGGTCAAGGATCTCATTCGCCCACCACATGGATTTGTATCTTCCTCTCCCACGTCACACTTTCAACAGGTTTCCCTTTTTAGAAGGTGCTAATTACTTCCTAATGTTCTTAGATTACATAGATATAACATTTTGTAAAGTTATTCTTCAATAACTCTCTATATTGCAAAAAGAGTTTATTGTTGGGTATGTATTATATTCTCTGCCCGAACAAACCTAGTAATTTCATTGCATCGAGCACGCATGGGGGGGCACTAGCCCCCCCTTTTTTCGGGTGGTTGCAAGGGAGTGGAGCCCCCGATTTTATTTTTTGTGGCTTTTTGCATTCATTTTTTAACGATTTTCAACACATGATTTTCACTGATGATTTTCTAATTCTAGTTAAGGAATTAGGGTTGTAGACTAATCCAGGTCAATGGATTAGGGTTTTTTAATGTTGCAGGATCCTATATAATGTATTGTAAACCATGAAGAAGGATAATATAATAATGATAGGTGTGGATCTAAACAGGTTGTTGGTTTTCCCGGTTTGGGTTTCTCAGGTAAAATATATGTGTAATGTGTGTGCGTGCCATTTGTTTCTTTTATGTTTTTATTAAGAATCCATTTAAAGTAATTAATTGTACACGGTTAAAATCTACATTTGGCATCATAGAAGTTATTTTCTTTAGGGGGATGCCTTTGTGGTCAAGTGTTTGTATTGGGTTTGTGATAAACCTTGTTAAAGTGGGAGCTCTACAATATCGATTCTTGTGGTGAAAAGATATGGTGAGAAGTTCAAAAATAGATATCAAGAAATTTAATGGGATTTTTTTTGAGTTTTGGAAGCTCAATATGGAAGATTTGTTGGTGGAAAAATATCAATGGATCACTGTGGATCTAGGTACTATACCTACATAAAATTCAACAAAATATTGGGCAAAGTTGGATCGGAAGGTGAAGAGAACAATTCAATTGTGTCTCTCAGATTCAGTATTACTGAATGTGTCAGGGGAAGTTACAATGAAGGAATTAAGGAATAAGTTAGGGGATTTTTATCAATATAGGTTCCTGGTAAATAAATTGTTCCTACGAAATAAGTTGTAAAACTTGATGATGAAAGATGGAGACTCGGTGACAGAGCATATGAACGCCTTCAATATTATGGTAAGTCAACTATTATATGTTGATATTACTTTATTTATAATGAAGATAACTATATTATTTTATTTTTCTCTTTACTAGACTCGTGGGATTGTCTAGTTGTGGCCATAGGTAGTAATGAAACTACTTTAAGTTTCAATGATGTGGTCTCATCCTTGTTGTCGGAGGAGATGAGGCAAAAAAATATTTTCGACAATATAGGTATTCCAAAAGAGGATGGACACCTTTAGTAACCACTCACACAACCATATTAAAGATCAACACACTAATGTTTTGATGTCACAATAAAACCTCTATGGGGAAACATCCATGGCCCCAACCAATGTGGCCATTTGGAGAAATTTATTAATGCAAAATAAAAATATTATAGAGAGGTTTACAAGTGATTTTCTCACAATTGATCATCGACAAATGACCCTCCATGCTATTTAAATAGAGATCATGGACCAATCGGGTGCTAAGCCATTGATCAATGTAACCGTTAAGATCAAGGAGAATATGATCTATTGTATCACTCCACGTCGGGAACATATCATGACTATCGAATTACCTAACTACAAATGCATACTAATGCATACTAAAGAAACACACTAAGAAACACATTTTTACCTAACAACACATTAGACCAAGTTGATCTTAACTAACTCCTAAATGTCTAAATATCCTAACATCCTCCTTTAAGAACAAATTGGGATATGATTGAAGGATTTACAAAGGAGACACAATAGGAGAAGGAAGGTGAAATTAGAGCCTATCCCCCCTTAATGACAAATTCTTGAAATCCTAACATAGATCGAAGTTTGGAAAACTTCGCTTTTGTAAGAGACTTTGTGAAAATGTCTGCAATTTGATCTTTTGTAGGGAAAAAGAGCACTTCAATAACTCAATCATGAATGAGCTTTCCGATGAAGGGCATGTGTAGCTCAATGTGTTTGAGGTGCTGATGTTGAACTAGATCTTCGGTGATCTTGATGGCACTCTGATTTTCGCACCAGAGGGTGGTTGGATGTTGTTGTTGGAATCCAAGCTTTGAAAGGATATGTCAAAGCCACAAATATTCTTGAATTGGATTAATAGTTGCTCGGTACTCTGCTTCTGTTGAAGAAAGAGAAATATCTTGTTGTTTCTTGCAAGCCCAAGTGACAGGTCCCGAACCAAGGCTGAAAAAATAACCTGCAGTAGAATTCTGATCATCAGGGTCATCGTCCAAATCTGAATTAGTGAAACAAACCAATAAAGGGGTCTCGCTTGAGCTATAATGTATCTCGAACTGAACTATACCCCAGATATACTGAAGTATCCTTTTATTTGTTTCCCAATGGACTTCATGGGGTGTTTTCATATAACAGGAAACAAGACCAACAAGAAAGGAAATATCAAGATAAGCATGAGTCAAGTATAATAGGATACCAACTAAGTAATGATACAAAGTGGCATCAACTTCAGGAGAATGGAAACAAGTTTGAATATAGAATAGAAGGGAGAATGGGCTGGTTTAGAATCTTCCTTGTGAAAGCGACGTAGATGGTCACAAGCATACTTGGACTGGGAAAGAAAAATTCCTTCCTTGGTTTTCAAAACTTGGAGGCCAAGGAAATAGTGCAAATAGCCTAAGTCGATCATTTCAAATTTCTTCTTAAGGATAGTTTTACACATGGTTTAAAAGTTTTGGGTCACTACCAATGAGGATAAGGTAATCAACATAAAAAACAAGGATTATGAGATGGCTTCCTACTTTCTTGGTATAGACATTAGGCTTAGAATGACATCTAGAAAATCCGGTATCAAGAAGAAAGTTGTCCATTTTGGCATACCAAGCTCAAGAATCTTTCTTAAGACCATAAAGAGATTTATTAAGGTGGAAAACAAGGATGTATTCATTCTGGACATAGCCATGAGGTTATTCCATGTAGATTTCTTCTTGCAAAACCCCATGCAAGAAGGAAGATTTAATATCCATCTAATGGACCTCCCATTTATGTGAGGCAACAAGGGAAAGAACAAGGCAGATGAAATTCATTTTGGAGATGGGGGTAAAGATTTCATTTTAGTCAATTCCTTAAATTTGAGAGAATCCTTTGGAAACTAACCGATCCTTGTGTCTTTCAACACTTCCATCTGATGCATAATTATTTATGTAGACCCATTTACATCTGACAAGTTTTCTTCCTTTGAGAAGATTTACAAGATCCCAAGTATCATTTTCCATTAAAGAACAATAATCTTCATTCATTTTTGTATCCCAATATGGATGACCTGAATCTTCTAAAAATGTCTCTGGATCATGAGTCTCTGAAACTTGAGTCAACATAGAAGAGGATCACTGGAACTGTGAACATGTTTGATGCTGATCTAAAGGATCATCGACAATATAACCAAATGTTTCTTGTGTTGAATGGACCCATCTAGGAAGCGGTGGTGTTGGTTCGGGTTCATGTTCAATGGACTATGTTGAGCGCTCAACACACCCTAAAATCCATATGAAATTTTATCACTTTTTGGGTACCACTTGTTTTCTTTTACTGTCTAAATCGATTTCACTTTGGGTGGTGGTTTATTTTTTTTTAATTTCATGACTCTTATTGATTGAATCGGATGTGTTTGAAATTGTTAAAAGAAACCTAGTGTCTAAAAGAACTTGACATTCCAATTAAGAATCGATAATTAGCATCGTGACTGACGCACTTGTGTTTGGTGTCGGAAAAAATGAAAGAAGGTAAAGTGGCAACACAGTTGCACTAATCGTCAAAGGTCGACACCCCATCGACATCGACATAAGGTGGAGTTTTTTTACGTAAGTTATTCACCATGGAAACCCAGAAGATAGTCGATCCCCTTCTGTATCGACAAAATACAGGAAGAATAGACATTGACAAAGGATGTAAAGAAATCATCGATAGTCGATGACCGATGCGCTTTATCGGGGTTGGGGAAATTTAGAAAGGTTAAAACAATCATTTTTTCAGTGACAAACATATCATTGATACACTTTCGACATCGAGACTTTTATCTAGTGTCTATCCAAGAACACTTGGGGGTAGGTTTATCATCGATCGTCGATCCTCAACACTTTTCGGCGTAGGCAAGAGAGGATAAAGTTTTATAAAGTATAGCTTAAAGAAAGTCTCGATTTCGATTAAAGACATCAGTCTCGAGTGCCACGTGTCTTTATCACGTAAGGGTGTCATACGACATGGTTTCATCTCGAGTCGTCTTAAGGTTTCCTGTGTCCTAGTCACACCTCCAAGTCAGCCTTGTCACATCAGTTCTGTACGGAAAAATCGATTGGCATCGAAGCTTTTGCAATAAGTTATCAACAAAAAGTGCTCGAAGTAGAATCCCGACCCCCAACTCACCAACTGGACGAACGAAACGATGGGATTTTGCGGCATAAGATACGATCGGATTTGGACATTTAATAGACTAGTTAATCCTTGATCCTGCATTTGTTGCTACCTCATGCGTTGATTGAACAACAACAATTTGAAATCGTCGATAGGCCACGTTACAACCTGTGCCTGCGCTATTAACCCATGATCTAATTTAATTTTAAACATATTTGAATATCTGATGATAGATTTAATGAAACTACACTCATAACCTGAATTGAATGGCTGATGCGACAAGGTAAGTTCATCCCTGTTTAAATCTATAGAATGGTTTTGAAAAAATTCATTATGCGCACAAGTTTGAATTCCAGAGAATCTGAAGAAGCAAAGCAAGTGTCTCAAGACTGTGTTGATCCTCAGATTATCAAAACCAGGTTAAATAAGATGCAGAGGTATGTGTTCAAGTTTTCCAGTTCATTGGTCGCGGTTTGTATATACATATGATCTCTTACAATGTTTATAACTATGTTCTAGCTACAAGTAAGACGTCTTCGAGAAAGCCAACCACCAAACGCTCGTCGAGAGCACCCAAGCTAAAAGAAGTTGAAACAGGTGAAGGTTATTCTCCGACCGCGAGGCAGTTGAAGTACGCTCCCAGGGTGGAGCTTGTCATTAAAACATCAACCAATAAAGCCTTTGTCCAACCTCTAGTCTTCGGTGATAAATAATCAAGAACCGGGTCCAAAGTAATGCTCCCACAGTGGAGGGACCTTTTCAATAGAATCAACTGCAAAGAATACTCGGAGTGTATCCCACACAATGACCTGAACATAAGGGCACTCGATGACCAGGTGTTATCGAACATTCGACAGTCATATTTACACATGGTAGCCAATAGAACCCCAATTTTCCCTTGCACAGAGGTTCTAAAATGGCTAATCGACCATACAAACGGGCACAAGTGCTTGATCAACGATGAGAATGGCGGGTGTGTTAGATTTATCCTCCCGAAAGAGGTCCAAAAGTACTACAAACTCAGAGACCCAGAGGAGTGGCTAAACATGGACTTCATGGTTAAGTTCTATGAATTCCATGACACCAACCGGTTGATGGCCTCATGGTGGAAGGAGGACAAGAATTTTACCAACCGGAGCAATGGTTGTTATGGGATGGTTAACTTAAGGGAGACATACATCTATTTGATGGCTCTCATATTTTGACTGTATGGAGAAAAAGACTGCTCCAAGTTTTCAGAAGCATGGATGCCCTTGGCATACCCAGTGGCGATTTACAGAAGCAGCCTCAACTGGGGAGCGATAACTTCTAAGCAATTGAGCATCTGTGTACAACAAGATTAGATGCTGAAAGAAGGGGAAGCACCCTCTTTCCACATGGCTTTGTACCTACTCGATGTTATCTGTGCAAGAAATGTCTTCACCAGCATGAATCTAATATGACATGTTGCAGAGCTCCATGTTCACATTTATTTCAGCATACTCTGGGAGAACAGGTATAAAAACTATTACTCACTCATATGTGATGAATTCATCACTCGTATTCATTTTATTATTTTTAAGAAGGAATTCCCAAGATTATCCGCAACATCCAAGAAAATGGTAGCAAAGGTAGGCCATTGGTATTTAGATGAACACTCAATCTATATCAGGGTGTTCGGGGCTACTGGAGCACCGCATCTCCTACCCACTCATGTCCCAGACCGAATCGTTGTGGGAGAAATATGCTATCATACTACCTTGCAGGGATATAATGCCACATTAGTCAAGAACAAGAAGCAGACTTTCATACCCTATGGTTTCCATGTGGGGTTTTATCTGGTAAAGGATACTGCTCAAGCCAAACAAGAAGGGTTGAGCCAACTTGAATTTAGATTCCCGACATGCCAATTCCACAAGAACGACCCTAAATGCTTGGTCCTACAACATACTTCACGTGTGTCATCCTGTTGTCCATACGCTCATGATAAGTTTGAGGGAAAAAATTTCACAGAGTGCGCCCAGGACTAGGATGAGGTAGTACAGAGAATGGCCAACCAAAATATGACCAGGTTCAAGGCCATGAGCATGGATGAACAAGTGGAGACAATAGATCAGTTGACTCAAGAGGCCCTCAGAGCCAGGGAAGAAATCAAAGCGACAAATACCACAGAGGTACAGAGAAGGGGATTACTCTTGCTAGAAGGGACACATAGAATCATCGATCAATTTCAAAATGACCCTAATCTGATAGAAATGATGGGGATTCCCTTTGATGACCCAATCAAAAGCCGAGGAGATCCAAGTGGCTTAGAGATAATGCAACTCGAAGAAATCATCGGGTCAAAAAACCCTGATGTTCCACCACCACATATCATATCACTAGGGGAAATTATGACCCATCTTGAGGTAGCGAGGACATCAGGAAGAACAAGTGTACCAAATCCCTTGTTCAAATTGATAACCATGTATGATGATGAGGAGAGTTCAAAGGTTCCCTTGGTGACTTCGGTGTAGATCACAGAGGAGAAAGAACCTGAGAGAGAATCTACCCCTGGTCCCGATGCTCTAGTTCAGAGACTTCCGCAGAGAGAGCATGAGGTCGAAAGTGCCTTAGACACTGAGCTACTCGATGTACCAGGAATCCAAATGGATAGCTTGAGGGATGAAATAGGATCGAGCGAACAAAAAGAAGCAATTCCACAACATGAAATCGACATTTCAACAGCCAATTACCAAGTAAGTACCGAACCTGCCCCCGGTTCCTTAGTTTTGGACGATGCCTTACCAGTAAATGAGAAACAACTAGAATTTGAGCCATAGGGACATATAGAATAGGTTTAGGAACCCAGGCTAGAACAAATATACACAGTGGGAGCCTAGGAAATACTCTAACTTGGGGAGAACAACAAATCCCTGAACCGGTTGATGAGGTCGTCGATATACAAGAAATTGCCTATGACCAGAAGAGAAAATCCATCATGAAGAGAGCCACTAAGAAGAGGAGGCTTACATTGGATAGCTCGATTCTCATCACCACAGAGGAAAAACTGATCATCACAGAGCACGCCAAGACGTCTGAACTTATTGGCGCAGGGATGGCTATCGCAGATGCCACCTTGGACAGAGAAAGAAGAGATGAAAAGAAGATGGTTTCTATGCTAAAGGAGTTGGAGCACCTGTGCCATCTGGAAAAATACTATCAGGACTCCACACAAACCATGGTGTTTTTGAGAAGTGGGTTCCAAGACGCCTATGACAAATTCACGAATGAATGACACCTTTTCACTATGGGGATAACTGACTTCCAAGAAGACACCCTTATGGCACTAGAAACCTTCAAGGACATGGAAATATGGTATGATAAGGCTCACCAAGAAGTGGAAAGAATCAATTACATCAGCGCTGCTCAAAAGGGTTGAGATGCCGAAGAGAACAACATTCGGGTGCTGAGGGACAACAACATAGATCAGATCAGGAAAGTGATTGAATACTAGGTGAAAATGGCCCAAGAACCTCAGTGGGAGATTCAAGAAAAATGGGTTGATTGTGAAAGGATGTAGGTAAAGATTAATCGAGAGATGAAAGACATCGGCCTCCCAGAATTTGGCTCACCCAAGGACTTTGTCGACTTGCATGACATAGTCAAGCAAGATGCAGAACAAGACTCAACATGGACTGTAGAGATAGAAAAGGTGGTGAGAATGGTACCAGGTCAAGTATAGCATTTCATGGAGCACCTAATCAAGGCTCAAGCAGTATTGCAACAATTAAGTATCAAAATAGTCAAGTATCAGGCACGAGCATTAGAAGTAAAAGAAATCCTTTCCACCCTGATGGACCAACAAAGATTCCCATATGTCAACATATGTGAGGAACTCTTCATCAAATGGTCAAAGTATGAGAAGAGTCTTCCACTTCAGTGAAACTATTTGATGATTCTTAGAAGACAGAGAGATGGAAGCGCCATGTGGCGATGTTTTGTTTTACTTAGCTTGCACTTTTGATAGATATTTTAGTTAATGATTCATTATAAATAAGAGGATCAACCTTTTAGTAAAGGTGGATGGTTTTTGCAAAGACCATCATTTTTGGAATTGTAAAGAACTATTTCCAAACTACCTTAATTGAGAAGTCTTGTTTAAGACTGGAGACAACTTTTTGTTTTTCATCAAAGGCGTGTTTGATTGGATTTGTGGAGGAATTACTTCCGACTTTATTTCATGAATGGATGTTGTAATGAGTAAGAGTTTCTGAATCTATTGATAAGTTAGTTGTTTCAATATTTTTTGTAGTTCTTGTCTCTAATGATGAAATAAAATCGTTGTGGTAAAGTGTGATTAATGCTAGAGTTAAGGAAACTATTTTTCTTTCCATCATTTTATTGCATGTATGTTTTCTTTCGATAATTGTATATTAGTCAATAATTTAAATGCTAGCATGTTAATGTATTAGTACTAGGCTTCTCACCGGTGTGAATATATTTTTCTACATGCTTGATCACCCGGGTTATCCCAAGCTCAACCTTCTTCAGTAGTTAAGAACCCCCCCTGCCCTTTTTTTTATCAGCTAGTTTATACCAGCACCCATCTAATTAGACCCATCTAATAAGAGAAAATACAAAAGAGAACTTTTAAACTGAAAGAGGAACTTTCACAAGAAGATATCTTGTCAATCACTATGTAAAGCCCATCTATAAATCGGTCGGACCGAAAGATATGGAGAACCATTCCACCATTAAACGTTGCAGAGTGTAATTGGGCCTCCGTGGAGAGTTTGGTTCCTAACTTTGAGTCAAAGGGATTTAGGACCCCTCAACAGAATTGGTGCTAGAAGGAGGGCATGTTGAATGAATAGCTAATGCTATTTTTGATATAATATTTCACACAACCTATAGATTCAAAACATCCCACATGCATGGCTAGTCATTCTCAAGACAACCCACATACACTGAGTACTCCTGAGACGAGTAACTCAGCCCAGTAAGAGGAAGAACATCTATTACATGAAATACCTTATGCTCTTCCCCATGAGGAGTTGAACTAGTTCAGAAGAATCACAAGAGCTTATGCCTGAAAAATTGGATCATTACCCTTAGCTCTGTTACTCCCTCATAGAAAATAAGTAAGAGGACTGGTGGTCGATACCCTCGACTAGGTTTTTGTTCACATAGTGGAAGACCTGATAGATTTCTCACTCACCGAGATCGAATGTCCACTTAATCTAATCCCCAAAACACCAGCAGGTAACTACTCTGAGCCTGACAATTTTGAATCTGACGAGGAAGGTTTAACTCGGATCGCTCAGCTTTGGAGTCATACGACATGGAGGAAAAAAATGATCATAATGAATAAGGGGGAAACCCACCTCAGAATAATAAACCTTGGTTGGCCAGAGATGCTCTGGAAATCCCTGAACAAGTACATAACCTCCCCAGACATCTAGAAAAGTTACTCCCTAAATTTGACCTTGAAACCTCGGGATTGCCTGGAGACCATATCAAAAAGTTCATACTAGCTATTAGACTAATGAATGTCCAACACAAGAATGTAGTATGTAGGATTTTTCCATATACCTTTGAGAATTCATCCTCAACGTGGTATTTTAACTTTCCTGTAGGGTCCATAACGAGTTGGACAAAGTTTCAAAAGGATTTTTTAGAAACATTTGCAGAAGAAACCACTACAAGAGATTTAATGGCTGAGTTGTTTACCACCACCATGAGTTCAAAATAAAAGGTTAAAGACTTTAATCAATTATTCACCACTATCCTGAACAAATTCCAACCTGAATCTAAACCCACTTTGGAGTTGCAAATCGAAGTATACGCTAATGCTCTCCCTGCTTCTATTTCCATGTTTGTAAAAAGGGCTGCCAAGCATACCCTAGATGAAAACTTCGAGGAAGCCAAAATAATTGAATTTTAAATGAAGGGATGTAAACAGGGCTAGGTCTCACTAGTTAAGAAGAAAGATCAAACTCCACCTAGGAAAGGACTCTTTTTAACCAGAGCCCCCGAGAAACAAACAGAACAAGGTCCTGAAAAGGGAAGTGGAGACATAGAAGACCTACAACGGATGATAAAGAAGTTGTCAAATGAAATCGTAGACATGAAAAGAAGTGCAAGGGAAGGAAACCATTGCCAAAGGCCGTATAAACCTTTTTTTAAAAGAAACCCACCGTTCAAAGCAATTGAACCTTCCAACTTAAACATCGACTTGGGAAATGTAGCATCCGACTCTTTCTGTACCTATCATCAAGAGAAACATTCTGAAAGAGACTGTCCACAATGGGTGCATGCCATGAATTTGATGGCCAATAGGTTCCTAGATGAATTTTCCCTTACTGAGAAATCAAGCGGCTCAACGATGAATATTTTTGATCAGGAAGAAGTTGAACCACCAGAAGAAACAACCATGTTTTTGTGGTATCTTGACTTGCAAATGCCTTCCGATGATATATTTGAGATGAAGGAACCACACGCTGAGGTTTTGGCTATGCAAACGCGAAGTAAGAGTCATTTGGTTTCAAATGACCTTAGCATTGCCCAAATTTCGAGGGGAAAACAATCATCTAATCACCTGAAATCACCTTATCCCCCCAAAAGAAAACCTATTAACATCCATACACGAGAATCACCCAAGCTAGACTACAACATAGTAGAAGAGCTAAAAAGATTGAAGGAAAATGTGTCAGTCATGGACATGTGTAGGATTCCCCAACAAAAGGACTTTCTGTTACAAGCCTTAAAGTCAGTAGAAACTCCTATAACAAGAACTAACCAAGGGGATAACCCATCCCCCACGGATCTTAAAAATAAACCAAATGTGAACGCTTTCTCTGTAGACAAAAGAGGAAATCCTTGTGTCCCATCGTTCCTCTTGACGTTTGAAGTCTTCAAAAGAAACCTCCATAATTGTTTAGTTGACTCAGGGGCATCCTCTAATGTTATGCCATTATCTATCTGCAAGAAATTAAACGCAGTCCCTCTAAAAAGTGATAAACACGTGATACAACTGGACATAACCCAGGTGAAATTTATTGGGGAACTCAAGGATGTCATGATCAGAATGGCCACACACCCGAAATTTGTTCAAGTAATTGGCATCATTGTAGTAGATATACCAGAAGCTTATGGACTGCTACTTAGTCAAGATTGGTTCGAGAAGTTGAATGGATACTTTATGACAGACTAGGCTCACCTTTGGCTTCCATTAAAGGGACACACAAACAAGATTAGGATCGATAGGGAAAGGTATCTCAAACATACTGTCACTAATTTATAATCCCTCAACAAACCCTCGTTGGAATATTTCCCCATGATAAGAAACTACTTCTGCGATTCCAATTTCGGTAATTTCTCCCCTCTCTCATTTGATGTGCCTCTTACTCAAAATTTCGAAATGACTTTTCAAGAAAATGTACCGACAGCGGTGGAGGAAACCCTCTTCTGTCAAGAACCTTTGTTGGAAACCACAGAGAAAATAGGTAGAGAGGAAGAAGTTAGTAGGCAAGGAGAGGTTGATGTTTTTTACTCACAAGTTTGGACCTTGTACCTTGATGGGTTTAAATCGCAAGAAGGATCAGGAGTGGGGTGTATCCTCATTGATCCTAAGGGGAAACAAAATTTCCTGTCCTACAGACTAGAATTGAAATGCACTAATAACACCACCAATTATGAATCTTTAGTGCAAGGAATAAATAAATCCATAGACTTAAACATTAAAGAACTAAAGGCTTTTGGAGAATATGATATTATCATTAGGCAAGTAAAGAACACTATACACTGCAACTCTCCCTAAGTGAGGAATTATCAACAGGAAGTGAACAGGCTAAAGCCTTCAACATTACAATGATCCCTAGAACAAAGAATACTCTTGTTGATTCCCTGGCCACTGCTGCCTCGAGGATATCCCCTTTAGAAGACTATTAAGCCTCTCGGTTCACTGTGGAACTACTCTACAAACCATCAGTGCACAACAATATTTCTAATTGGAAGGTCTTTGAAAGAGATGAATAGATCATAAACTTATTACAATCAGGAAACTTTTAAAGACTTGGCTATTGACGATGAAATATTCCAAGAGAAACTAGTAGAAACCGATCGCCATGAATGAAGAGATGAAACTGATCACTCAACTGACAAACCAAGGTTTCACATGATACCGAAAGGGGTAGACAATTTGGAGAACCTCTTTGACTTAAGAAAAAGATTTAAAGGGTCAACAAAAACAAAGACATGGAGCTCCTGTCCCATGTACGATACTATAAATCTAGGAACCCCGGAAGACCCTAAAAATATAAATCTTGGCAAGACAATATCTAGAGAAGAAAGGAAATCCTATCGCAAAATTTTTAGAGAATATAAAGATGTTTTTTAGTGGTCCTACCGATATCTGAAGAATTATGACACTTGCATCATTCAACACACAATCCCGTTAAAACATGGAGTAAAACCCTTCCAATAGATGCTCCAGAAGTACCACCCATCTCTAGAACCTCTCATGTGTCAGGAGTTAAAGAAATTACTAGATGCTAAAATTATCTTTCAGGCTAGACACTCTTCATGGGTAGAAAATTTGGTTCTTGTTAGGAAAAAGTCCAGGGAAATCCACCTGTGTGTGGACTTCAAAAACCTCAATAGAGCATCATAAAAAGACAAATACCTAGTCCCACCGATGGAGAAACTTTTTCAGACTATGTCTGGTTCTGAGATTTTCTACCTACTAGACGATTTTTTAGGATACAACCAAGTTCTAGTTTCAAAGGAAGACCGATTGAAAACTACCTTTTGAACCAAGTGGGGAAACTTTTCTTATAAACGCATGGAATTTGGGTTAATTAATGCAAGGGAAACCTTCTAGAGGTCCATGGACATGGAATTTCGGGGACTAATCAACAAATGTGTAGTAATTTATTTGGACAACGTGACCGTGTATTCAAAGAATAGAGAAGATCACATCCAACATCTAACCCAGATTTTCAAAAGGTGTATGAAATACGGTATATCATTAAATCCTAAGAAAACTATATTTGGTGTTGAGGAAGGGAAACTACTAGGTCATATTATATCTCAAATAGGAATTCACATATACCCAAAATGAATTAAGGAAATAGATCAGCTTCCTTTACCCCACAACAAAATGGCTATGTAATGCTTCTTCGGGAAAATCAATTTTTTGAGGAAGTTCACCCCTGATTTCGCTGAAACCATCAAACCCTTACAAAAATGGTCTGCAAAGATGTTGAATTTAAGTGGGATGACGAACTAAAAAGTGCTTTCAGTAACATTAAGACTGCAATATCTCAAGCCCAAGTGTTGCGAAGTCTCGACTTTAGCAAAGGTTTTTTCCTCTATACTTTTTTCTCCGACCAATATTTAGCTGTATTATTGACTCAGAAGGATGATGAAAACAAGGTGTCGATATCATTGATGAGAACTAATCTCCAAGGGGCCTAACTAAATTACCCTGCTATAGACAAATAGGATTATGTGGTGTGCAAAGAAGTAAAATATTTCAGATCTTACATCCTGAAAAATCACACCAAATTCATTGTGCCTCATCTTGCAGTCTAATCCCTATTCACTCAACATGAGATGGGGGAAAGAAGAGGAAACTAGATGGCAGCTGTCCAAAAATTTGATCTAGATATAAAACTTGCCAAACTAGTTAAGGGACAGGGATTGTGTAAACTGGCCACTGAATCCCAAGACCAAGTAAAGGAAGACTCTGGGTGGGAGAATGAATTGGCATTATGGTGTAGTGAAGCTCTATATGTTCCCCTAGGGTAGGTCTTGGTATGGGAAAATCACTTATCTCCTGCATCACGAGACTTTCCCAAAAAAACTAAACCCTAAGGAAAGGAGAGCTCTCAGACTAAAATCAGGACGATATCGCCTCATAAATTCGGTGTTCTTCAGCGTAAATTATGACAGGGTACTTTTGAGATGTCTCAAACGTGAAGACAAAGACAAGGTTCTAAAGGATATCCATGATGGTCCTATAGGAGGACACTTTGCTGGGAATACCACCGCTCACAAGATACGAGGAGCCGACTATTACTGGCCTACTCTATTTAGGGACGCTCATATATACACTAGAAACTGTAAAACTTGTCAAATAAGCGTAGGGAGGGAAAAGAGAGCCAATGTCCCACTCCAACCAGTGGCCATATCTAGACCATTCAAGAAATGGGGGTTAGATGTCATAGGATAAATTACACTGGTTTCTTCAAAACAACATAGATACATACTAACTGCTACTGACTATTTCACGAAATGGGCAGAGGCCATCCCTATGACTCATGTAAATGAAAAGGTGGTAATTCAATTCATAGAACAAAAACTGATCATAAGGCTCAGTATACCTTTCATTCTTGTTTTTGATAATGTCATTTACTTTTATTCCACCCTATTAACGGAGTTTTCTCTAGAAAAAGGAATCATAATCAGATACTCTGCAAACTACTATCCACAGGGTAATGGAGTAGCATAATCAACCAATAAGAACCGAGGGAGGATATTGAAGAAAACAGTTGTAGACAATCAGAGGAATTGGCATAGTTCACTTCATAATTCCTTATGGGATGATAGAGTAACACCCAGGGAATCTATAGGGAACTTCCCATACTTTCTGGTATACGGAAAATAAGCCATTCTCCCGAACGTGCTATATCTTATGTCTATTAAGCTTGCTCAGGGTTCTAGGGGACAACCCTCATCAGTTATTCAATAGAGAATTGATACTCTCCTACTCTCCTCATGCTGGAAGAAGAAAGGGAGAAAGAAAAATCAAAGTTCATCGCTCATCAATAGATAGTTAAAAGGTGGTTTGAAAAGCATAAGGCCAGAGAGAATAATTTTGAAGTAGGAGACTTAGTCCTGAAATGGGATAGAGAAAATGAACCAAAGGGAAAACATTCAAAGTTTCAGAATCTATGGCTTGGACCTTTATAGGTAGCCGAGAAACTTGGGGTAGGCACATATCGATTGAAAAATATGAGGGGGGAATTCAATTCCCTCCAAGTGAATGGCCAAGCCCTAAAACAATATTTCTGTTAAAACAAAAGTGTGTTTTCATGTTATTTTATTTTGTAGGTGTTAGGCGGGATGATTGCGGAGTCATTTATTTATGTTTTATTTTGTGTGTTATTTTTTTGGCTTTAAAGTTGCTTTCTGCAAGGTATTAGTTGACCTTAATTCATACAGTGTAGCAAACTCTGTTCCTGACTCATGCTTACATACAACACAAGAAATGCTGGGTAAAACTATGGTTTTCTTAAAAGAGTTCTATATCTAACCTTGCAAATAAAAAACCGTGACAAGTGATGAAGTGTTCACCTGGTGGCCTGGTAAAACCTAACGGGAAAGATGGTAAGTTGGAAAGGACCATATGTACCTCAAGATAGAAAAAAAAATCACCTTAACCATCTCATCTTGTAGATAATAGATTTCCTCCTCTCCCACTCTCTCAGGGAATCTCTTCCAAAAATAAATCAATTATATCAAATGAGTGAAAAGTAGGAGAGGGTATGAAGATAACTTCTTCAGGGCTATAGATGCTCACTGGCACGGAAACAAGGTCTGTGACGTTGGGGTGACTCTGTCGAGGTTGTGGATGCTCACTGGCAGTGGAGCGAAACTGCAACAAGTGAATGATGATAACTAAAGGGCTTGGTGCCATTGAATTATTTACTAAGGTCTTGTCACAAGGGGTCGTGGGTCATGGTAAAAAATAACGAAGGTGGAATAAATATTAAAACCCCATAGGTGGGCCCAGATTCACGAATCGGAGAAATTCTGAATGCAAGGATAAAAGAGGCTTTGATAAAAACAAAACCAGTTAGATTCTTAACCAGCTTCTGCATCAGCTAAGACCGGGGAAGGAACAAATATTCTTCTTTCGCCCAATAAATCACCATTTGTTGAGCGCTCAACACACCCTAAAAGCCTTATGAAATTTTATCACTTTTTGGGTACCACTTGTTTTCTTTTATTATCCAAAACGATTTCACTTTGGGTGGTGGTTTTTTTTTTTTTTTTCATGACTCTTATTGATCGAATCAGATGTGTTGGAACTTGTTANAACGATTTCACTTTGGGTGGTGGTTTTTTTTTTTTTTTCATGACTCTTATTGATCGAATCAGATGTGTTGGAACTTGTTAAAAGAAACCTAATGTCTAAAAGAACTTGAAATTCCAATTAAGAATCGGTAATTAACATTGCGATTGACGTACTTGTGTTTGGCATCGAAAAAAATGCAAGAAGGTAAAGTGGCCACACAGTTTCACTAATCACCGAATGTCGACGCCCCATCGAAATCGACATAAGGAGGAGTTGTTTTATGTAAGTTATTCACCACAAAAACCCATGAGATAACCGATCCTCTTTGATATCGAAAAAATACAGGAAGAATAGACATTGACAAAGGATGTAAAGAAATCACCGATAGCCGATGACCGATGCACTTTATTAGGGTTGGGGAAATTTAGAAAGTTTAAAACAATTGTTTTGTCTGCGACAAACATATCACCAATCGTCGATACCCGATACACTTTCATCATCGAGACTTTTCTTGAGTGTCTACCCAAGAACACTTGGGTAGGTTTATCGTCGATCGTTGATCCTCAACACTTTTCAGCGTCAACAAGATAGGATCGAGATTTAGAACGTATATCTTAAAGAAAGTCTTAATTTCGATTAAAGACATCAGTCTCGAGTGCCACATGTCTTTATCACATAAGGGTGTCATACGGCCTGTTTTCATATCGAGTCATCTTAAGGTTTCCTATGTCTTAGTCACACCTCTAGATCAGCCTCTCCACATCAACTCTATATGGAAAAATTGATCAACGTCAGAGCTTTTGCAAGAAGTTATCGACAAAAGGTGCTTGAAGCAGAATCCCGACCCCGACTCACAAACCGGACTAGCGAAACGATGGGATGTTTGCGGCATAAGATACGATCGGATTTGGACATTTAATAGACCAGTTAATGCTTGATCCCACATTTGTTGCTACCTCATGCATCGATTGAACAACAACAATTTGAAATTGCCGATAGGCCATGTTACAACCCGCACTTGCGCCATCAACCCATGATCTAATTTAAATTTAAACGTCTTTGAAGATCTGTCGGAATATTTGATTAAACTACACTCATAACCTGAATTAAATGGCTGATGCGACAAGGTAAGTTCATCCCTGTTTAAATATCTATAACGGTTTCAAACAAATTC
Organism: Picea engelmannii; assembly: GCA_009831015.1. Taxonomy (NCBI): domain Eukaryota; kingdom Viridiplantae; phylum Streptophyta; class Pinopsida; order Pinales; family Pinaceae; genus Picea; species Picea engelmannii. The sequence continues at coordinate 193,359 of ML797282.1, read as the reverse complement.
ATTCTGCGCACAAGTTTGAATTCTAGAGCATCCGAAGAAACAAAGCAAGCATCTCGAGACTGTGTTGATCCTCATATTATCAAAACTAGGTTAAATAAGATACAGAGGTATGTGTTCAAGTTTTTCAATTTGTTGGTATTGGTTTGTATATACATCTTATCTCTTACATGGTTTCTAACTATGTTTTAGCTACAGGTAAGATGTCGTCGAGAAAGCCAACCACCAGACGCTCGCTAAGAGCACCCAAGATAAAAGAAGTTGAAATAAATGAAGGTTCTTCTTTGAGAACCGTGAGGCAGTTGGAGTACGCTCTCAGGGTGGAGCATGTCATTAAAACATCATCCAAGAATTCCTTTGTCCAACCTTTGGTCTTTGGTGATACAACAACAAACATCGGGTCCAAATTAATGCTCCCACTATGGGGGGACCTTTTCAATAGAATCAACCGGGAAGAATACCTGGAGTATATCCCACACAACGACTTGGACTTAAGGGTTCTCGATGACCAGGTGTTCCCAAACATCCGACGATCATATTTGCACATGGTGGTCAGAAAAACCCTGATTTTCCATTGCATAGAGGTTCTGAAATAGATAATCGAACATACAGACTGGAAGAAGTGTTTGATCAACGATGAGAATGGCTGGTCTATCAGATTTTTCCTCCCGACAGAGGTCCATAACTAATACAAACTTAGAGACCCATAGGAGCGACTAACGACAGACTTCATGGTGAATTTCTATGAATTCCATGACACCAGCCAGTTGATGGCCTCATGGTGGAAGGAGGACACGAATTTTACCAACCGAAGCAATGGATGGTATGGGATGGTTAACTTAAGGGAGCCATACATCTATTTGATGGCTCTCATCTGCCGACTGTATGGAGAGAAATACTTCTCCAAGTTTTCAGAAGCATGAATGCCCTTGGCATACACAATGGTAATTTATGGAAGCAACTTCAACTAGGGAGCGATAATTTATAAACAATTGGTCATCTGTGTACAACAGGATCAGACGCCGAAAGAAGGGGAAGCACTCGCTTTCCACATGGCCTCATACCTGCTCTATGTTATCTGCATGAGAAATGTCTTCGCTGACATGAATCTAAGCTGGCATGTTACGGAGCTCCATGTTCACGTTTATTTCAGAATACTCTGGGAGAAAAGGTATAAAAAATCTTACACACTCATCTGCGATGAATTCATCGCCATTTGTATTTAGATGAACTCTTAACCTATATCAGGGTGTTCAGGGCCACCAAAGCACCACATATCCTACCCACTCATGTCCCAGACCATCTCGTTGTGGGAGAAATTTGCATCTTGGCACACCTCGACCCGTTTGCAGCTTGTTCACAATGACTTGTGTCGTTCACTTTATTCTCCTTTTTTTTTTCTTCGGGTGCAAGTATTTCTTAAATTTCATTGATGACTTTTCCAGATGCACTTGGGTTTACTTCCTAAAACTTAAGAGTGAATTTTTTGACAAATTTTGGCCTACAAGGTCCTTGTAGAAAATCAATCTAAACATCAACTTCAAAGACTAAGAATAGATAATGTAGGTGAATATGTGAACAATCAATTTACAAGTTACTGCACTACAAAGGACATCCAAATGCAACACATTTTTCCATATACACCTAAACAAAATGGTGTTGTTGAGAGAAATAACCACACATTAAAATAAATGGCTAGTTGTATGATCCAATCTAAGGGATTAAGTCTAAAGTATTGGGCAGGTGTTGTTAATTGTGCAAATTACATAGTAAATCACACTCCCATAAAGACTCTTAAAAATATAAAAATGGAATAATAATGGACTAAAATTAATCCAGATGTAAGTCGCTTCCGTGTATTTGGTAGTGTAGCATGGGATCACATTCCTGATGAGAAAAGGAAAACATTGCAACATAAAAGTGAGAAGTGTATATTTGTTGGTTATTCTAAATATGTCAAAGGTTACATACTTAGTCAACCACATTGTAATGCAATTATTATTAGAAAATATGTTAAATTTGATGAAAATGTCTTGGATTGAAAGCCTAATTTAGTGTTTGTGCCTTCTTCGGCCTACAAGCCATATTCAACGTTTGTGCCTTCTTCTATTCCTATTATGGTTTCTTCTTCTTCAGATGATGACAATGAGGATGAAAATCCACCTTCGCCTACTCACCTTCCTCCAAATGAGTCCATTGAATGTGAACCTGCACCAACACCACCACTTCCTAGATGGGTTCATTCAACACGAGAAGTAGTTGGTGATCTTGTCAGTGATCCTTTAGATCAACATAAGACATGTTCACAGTTCCAGTGAGCCTCTTCTCTTTTGTCTGAAGTTTCAGAGAATCGTGATCTATAGACATTTTCAAAATCTTTAGGTCATCCAGAATGGGATAGAACATTGAATGAAGAGTATCATTCTTTAATGGAAAATGATACTTGGGATCTTGTACCTCTTCCATAGGGAAGAAAACTTGTCATATGTGGTCTACAGAACTAAGTATGCATCAAATAGAAGTGTTGAAATACACAAGGCTCAGTTAGTTTCCAAAGTTTTTTCCCAAGTTGAAGGAATTGACTATAATGAAACCATTTCCCCTATAGGGAAAATGAATTCCATACACCTTGTTCTATCCCTTGCAGCCTCACATAAATGGGAGTTCCATCAAGTGGATGTTGAATCTTCCTTCTTGCATGGGGATTTGCAAGAATAAATTTACATGGAACAACCTCATGGCTATGTCCATAATGACTCTAGCCTTGTTTTTCACCTTAAGAAACCTCTTTATGGTATTAATCAAGATCCTCAAGCTTGGTATGCCAAAATGAACATCTTTCTTGAAACTGACTTTTCTAGATGTCATTTTGACCCAATTGTCTATACCAAGAAAGTAGGAAGCCATCTCATAATCCATTTTCTTAATGTTGATGATCTTATCCTCACTAGTAGTGACCCAAAACTTCTAAAACATGTGAAAACCAACCTTAAGAAGAAATTTGAAATGACAAACTTAATATTTTTTCACTATTTCCTTAGCCTCCAAAATTTTCAAACCAAGGAAGGAATTTTTCTTTCCCAGTCTAAGTATGCTTAGGACCTTCTTCATCACTTTCACATGGAAGATTGTAAACCAACCCCTTCTCCCTTCCAGTATGGAGTCAAACTTGTTGCCACCTATACTTCTCCCAAATTTGATGCTACTTTGTACCATTAGTTAGTTGGTATCCTCTTATAATTGACTCATATCCATCTTGATATTTCCTTTGTTGTTGGTCTTGTTTCCCGGTATATGAAAACACCCCATGAAATCCATTGGAAAGTAGATAAAATAATACTGCAATATTTTTGGGGTACATTTCAGTTCAAGATACATAAAAGTTCAGGGGGGACTCATTTATTGGTTGGTTTCACTGATTCAGATTGGGTCGGAAAACCTGATGATCGAAAGTCTACTGCAAGTTATTTTTTCAGACTTGGTTCATGACTTGTCATGTGGGCTTGTAAGAAACAACATGCTATTGGTATTTATTTAGCATAAGAAGAGTACTAAGCAGTGGTTAATACAATTCAGGAATCCTTGTGGCTTCGACAGATCCTTTTAGAGTTTGGATTCCAACATCCAACCATCCTTTGTTGTGATAATCAGAGTGCCATCAATCTTTTCAAATATCCAGTTCATCATCAATGTAGAAAACACATCGAGCTACAGATTCACTTCATCAGAAATCTCATTCATTATCGGGTTATTGAAGTTCTATTCTTCCCTATAGAATATCAAGTTGTAGAATTTTTCACAAAGGCTCTTATAGAAGTGAATTTTTCCAAACATTGATCTATGTTGGGAGTCCAAGAACTTCTCATTAAGGGGGGATAGGTTCTAATTCCTCCTTATTTATCATATAGTTTCATCTTTGTAAATTCTGCAATCCCATCCCAAGTTGTTCTTAAGGTGGTATGCTAGGATATTTAGACACTTAGGAGTTAGTTAATATCAACTTGGTCTAATGTGTCATTAGGTAAAAGGGTGTTTCTTAGTGTGTTTCTTTAGTATGCATTAGTATGCATTTGTAGTTAGGAAATACGTTGATCATGATATGTTCCCAACATAGAGTGATCCAATAGTTCATACTCTCCTCGATCTTAATGGCTACATTGATCCCTGGATTAACACCCAATTGGTCCAAAATATCTATTTAAAGAGCATGGCATGTCATTTATCGATGATCTATTATGAGAAAATATCTTGTAAATCTCTTTGAAATGTTTTTCTTTTGCATTAATAAATTGCTTCAAGTGGCCATGTTGGCTGGGGCCATGGATGTTTCCTTGTAGGGGTTTTACCATGTGAAAACATCAATGTGTTGATATTTGATCTAATTGTGTGAGTGGTTACTGAAGGTGTTATTCCTTTGTTGGAATACCTATTTTCTCAAAAAAATACTACCAACTTGCATGTGTTGGATAGAGGTTTACTTGATTCAATTGTTCCTATTTTTGGTCTCTTACTACTCCATTTTTTTCTATTGAATTTTGATGAACATGTGATTGCATATTTGGAGTTGCTTGAATGGATACATTATCACTATGCTTTCACATAGTATTTTTTAAGCTAGTATAAGATAGAGTAGAAATAGGAGTAACATGGTGCTTACTTCCATTTCTCCTTACGTAGCATAGATTTTACTTCCATTTCTTCCTGTGTAGTATATATTTGACCTCCATATATTATTATGTAACATAGATTTTGGCCTTATTTTGGTTTCTTGAATAAAATCCACCATATGTTATTAGATTTTGTTGGGATTTAGGATGGCTTAATTTAGGTCCAGTTTCTTTTTGCATGATGTTTTTCTTTTTTCCATTAATGCCTTTCATTTTATTGTCTAACTTGAATCCTGGCTTAGTTTTGGTTTATCTTCATTTTCATGAGAGAACCTTGTACATAATCCTTCTGCAAAGTTTCAAATAGAATATTAATTTTCTTCGGTATCATTCACCTTAGCATTAACAACTTGACAACAACAATTCAGAAGAACATGATCATGAGCCTATGAAAAAGTATCTTCTATAGAATATCGTATAGTTTGGAGAGGATCATAGTTAAAGACTCATGAGATTACAAGTGAATAATTCCACCTCACAACACTGAATGGATTTCCCTTTAGATTTATTGACACTTGATCAGAGGAGAATGCTCAAGGTATTGACTAGATAATCTCCTTACGCATAATCAACAAAGGTGAGTGACAATTACACATGTCCATGGATTCAACTCCATGAGTCTAGCCAAAATATCATACTACATCTCACTTATCTCTGAACATGGAAACTTAGAATTTCCCATTTCCCGCTTTCCTCTGGTAATGTATTCATTGGGTAACCCAAAGTTGACTCTATTTTCGAATATGGAAAAGAAACTGGTTTGCAAAGATTCTATATTAGGAAGGATATGAGAAATATGATAAAAAATACTATTTTAAAAGCTAAGCCAAGTTTGTGAAACATGGGCTATACAACACGCTCCCCATTAACTTACATAAGTGTTACATGTTGTTCTACAATTCCATACTCAGAGGAATTCCAAGAGGAAAAGGGTTACATGAATCCTTTCCCTATTATTGTCCTTAGTGTGTGGTGTGGATACTTAGCCTAGTTTCAGAGATGGAGTCTGTTCAAATCCTACCATACATGATCTATAACTTGATTTCAAAGAGATAAAAATAGAAGAGTTTCTAGCAACAACTTTGTTCTGACCATGTTCAGCTGAAAAAACCCATCAAAATGCATGGCTTTAGGGAAACCAATTGATCATCACAGTAAGATTCACATGCTACTCAAAATAGAACTTCTACTAAATATAAAATATTCAAGGTAGTTGAATCCACCTTTCTACTCGGATCTTGGCAACAAGAAACTGGTAAGATTCATAATTTGACTTAATGCATTCCAACATGTAGGGTTCCTCATTTATTCAAGTATTAGCTTTTGGTTAAATGTTCCATGCCAGCCGAGACATAGGCTCATGTTCTGGTTTATGTCATGAGATCTCGATGAATGTGTTTTCTAGGATGAAATTATCTTATTCAGCCTTGATTTTTAGTCAATTTTTCTATTCGGTTAAACATTTTTGTTTGGAAATGATCAACAGAGAAATTAATCTTGATGGTCACTAGTTTTAATGATGATTTAGCCTTATGTTTGTTTTACACCCGTGTGTATACCTCAATCATTGAAGATTATACTCACATGAAGAGGAAGGAACATTTTTAAAAAAGGCTTCAGAAATTTGACATGATCATGAGACATGACACTTAGACCTATTTTCAGATTCTACTTTCAATTCTTTGCACATTATTGTCTTGAACCATTTCATTTTTTAAAATTTTGGTTAAAATCAATCTTACACCTTGAATGGTTTGTCCACATAGGTACAAGTGTACAGTTGATATGACATGCCTAGGTACAAGTGTACAGTTGATATGACATGCCTAGTTTGATGAGTTGAGCATGGTCATGTTTCAAAATATGTTTCAAAACTTTGAGATTCAGAGTGTGAGCACAGATTCCAAAAGCCTTCGAATATTGCAAGACTATAGAAAAATTGAAGAAGCACAAAATAAATCTCTTTCAATTCCTTACTCCTTGAAGCACAAGGCCATAAAGATGAGTTGACAAGATTCATAAAATAAGATGTGAGATGTAGTTTTCAACCATCCAAGCACCAAAGCCCATCTAAAACTAATGCTATGAGTCCAGTCTTAATTCACATGAATTAATATTTTCAAGGGGATGAAGAAACTAATCATTGCATTAGGATGCATGAAAATTTTAAAGTTTCTTCAACTATGACATTTTGTTTTCTTTTTCAGGATACTTTTATGGATGATTGTATCTATCTGCTCATTATACACTAAAGGTTTCATTTTTCAATTGTATCATGATTCTAATATTCTTATCTTTTGATTATGGATGTGACTGTAAAGTTTACTTCATAATGTTCTTCCCTTGAAGGTAATTTATCCTTCCAATTCAAGTTTGAAATCATTTAATGTGTTTGATGATATATATCACCTCCATTTGTCTCATCCAAGAAACACCATGCACATAAAACATGCCTGAATTCGTCTGCATATATTTCCTCACTTAGGAGTTGAATTAAAGGGCTCTATTGAAGATAAATCAAGGATGTTCTGGAGCATTGTGACAACAATCGAACCAAAGTGGTTATTCAATGGTTATACTTGCATTTTGGATGGTGAGTAGATCTTATGTAATAGAGGAACCATCCATGCAGTAAACAGTTGATCAAATGAAAGGTGAATTTTAAAAGTCTAAAGGATGAAAATCAAAATGGATAACTTTATTTAGCCAAGTGTAGAAAATATACAAGGAAAATCCCAATAGATGGCAGTCACCCTCTATCATCCCAAAGTAAACAAAAATAAAATTATAGAAAGACCACCACCTTCCCCATTCACCGGATGTTGAGGATATACTAAATAAACATGGAAGGATTAATAAATAAGGCTTGATCAAACTAGAGGACATGAAAATATATATGTTGCAGATATGGAGGCTTGCTAGTAGAAGAGCATGGCATGTGATTCCATTGTAACTCCATTGGGGATATGGATTCTCAAGGGAAGTGGAGAAACACATGAGGGATAATATATACGCACCTGGTGAAAATATTTTGATATCCCAATTCTACATCATCTCGATGATGAAGATACCAACCTGCATTGTCGATGCAATTTAAGGAAAGAAAATTAATCATCATTCGTCCTCTTATTAAAACAAATGAGCTCCACTAGATGGCATGCAAGCATCACCAATGAAGCCACCATGACGAAATATTCTAGGTATCTGTTGCACACTTATTCTAGAATGACCCTGAAAGATAAGGACACAAGCCTCTGCGTTTTATGCTCATAAGTTAGGGCATACTGGTAGATATTTTGGCTTCGTTTAGTGTGTTGCCAATTGTTGAGGTCTCAACAACTCCCCCAATGATTCGGGATCTTTTCATCAGGTGACTTATTAAAGAATCATATTAAATGAACATAAACAAAAGTACACCATAAAGAAGGAAAAACTTAAAAGGAAATAAACATAATCATGCAATATGAACACAAATAACTTGATAATGGAGTTCATCCCTGGTGGACTACGTCTCCGAGTCCTGCTCTCAAATGGGTAGGTATTTTTATTAACTCCACAAAAGAATTGGGCAAAATACTTAAGTATACCTCATTATGGAGTTAAGCTACAAAATCTTTTTTTAGATCAGAAAACTAACACCACCACTGCGTTCGTGGTGTCATTTTACCTAAAAATGATTGTCTCCATGCCTCAATCCGAGTCTGACACTTTTTGGCCCAACAAGTACCCTTTCCTCGATTTGCGTGCCACTGCTCCTACAATAAATGACTGGATTGTCTCGAATTCCCTGCCAAAATCTCAAAAATCATGCCCAACACTGTATCGTACAGACGCGGTTGGTCTACCCCTTCTCTGTGCTCTTGTGTGTTTCGAATGCACTGTCTAAGCCCCTTTTTATATACATTTTCGGGCAGTTATGTAATAAGTGCAGTGGTTGGTGTGTTGGTTAAAGTGGCTAAATTTAGGGCGCGGTTAGGCGGAGGTCCCGGGGTCAAATCCCATGGGCCTCCCCTTTTATACATATGGCTATAACAAAGGTGCGCTCTGCTAAATATTGCAGGGGACCACTTAAATGGCGAAATGGATTATTAACTAGCGGAGAATATGGCAGGTGCACCATAATGGCAGATCCCTTTGCTATTTTTAGAAGTCGGTTGGATAACCCCTAAAATGGAGGAAATGCCGCCATATTTGGCAGTGTTTCTAATATATATATTTTTTTCAATTTTTGGTCCCGAAGTGTCATTGTGCTTTTCGGGGATGCCACATGGTGCCTCCCTATTGGGCCACGTGGATTCCATTGATTTTCCCACCTGTGCATGATGACATCACCTCAGACACATGGCACCTTCTAGGTGGTTCCACGTGGCGTCACCTGGGGGTGCCATGTGGCACTTTTTTACTGGTCCACGTGGTGCCCTAAAAAGTTTGAATTTGAGTGACATGTGGCAGCCTCTGGTGCTTCCACGTGGCATGCTGATGTCATCATGACACATGTCACCCTTTTCACTTGCCACATAGGCTGTATGGACACTGACATCATCCATACTGATCCTGATGTCAATAGTATGGATGTTGACTAATCCCTGCTGACTGGGCGAGGTTGACCAAAACTTTGACTGCTTATATCTTTTGTTTCGTAACTCCGTTTGACGAACTGTTTATGCCGTTAGAAATCTCGAGACACACTCTTTGTGATAATTCCATTTTGACTGAGTTTTGGGAACTTTGAATATTTTCCCTTTTGATGTCTGCTGAAGCCATTCTGAGCACTCTGATTTGCTTCTATGTGTTCTGAGTTTTTCTTAGCCTTCTCTGGATCCTGTTTGGATCACACCTTCCCACTGAGATATTTTTGGACCACAAAAATATTTCATTAATAAACTGGTAAGTGAGGGATAATTTCCCTCACCTTATCCTTCTCAATCCACTTTTTCTTTCTTGGATGTTTTCCCTTTAAGCCTACTCGAAGATAATCAACATCACCCCTGCGTGAAGTCCTCGTCCTTATTTCCAAGATGATATATTACTATAACTCATCCAAGTGATTAGGTGAAAAATCATTAAATTAAGGTATTGAAACTTCCTCATCTTGATCCATGATCATGGGAGGCTAAAAAAGTTTCAAGTTCTCTACGCTCACAACTGAATATATATGCATACAAGGTGGAAGATCTAAACAAAAAGCATTAGTGTTGCTTTTCTCCAAAATAGTGAAGAGTCCATATTGGATGGGCTTGAGTTTCTTTCCTTCACCCTTCAATCGTTCCTTGCTAATGTGAAGCCATACCCGGTCTCCAACCTGGAATTGATGATCAACCATGTGCTTGTCATGCTGAGCTTTATAATATGCTTGACTCCTCTCAAATTGTTCCCTGAATGCCTGGTGTATCTTTTGAATCCTCTGGATGAACTTGTGGGCTCTGTCCTCTGTTTGTTCTTCATTCACATCGGCATCTATCCCATACATCAAGTCCAAAGGAACCTTTGGTAGGTACCCAAAATATGTCCTAAAAGGTGAACTCTGAGTGGATGAATGTAAATCTCGGTTATAAGCATGATGTACATAGGGTATCTGTTCATCCCATAACTTAGGATGCTTGCTGCAGTAGCCTCGAAGGAAAAATACCACTGTTATGTTTACCACCTATGTCTATCCATCGGTCTGTGGATGAAAAGAAGTGCTCCTCTTCAATTTGGTGTCCATCATTCTCCACAATCTATTCCAAAAATCCCCAAGGAATCAAGTATCTTGATCCGAGAAAATGGACGTGGGTAACCAAAAGTGAAACCAAACATGCTGAAATAAGAGATTAGCAGTCTGCTCAACAATGATCTTCTTTTTACATGGCATCAAGATACACATCTTACTGAACCTATCCACTATGACATACAAATAATAATGACCCCCTTGTTGATATTATGGTAGCTATGGGAGGTATTTACCTCCACGTGTAAACCTGACAAGGATAGAATACTTCGGGAAGCAAGAAGTAACCCTAATGAGTTGGCTAATAACCCTAGAAGACTTGTCGGCTTAATAAGATAATTTATATTAGGTTATTAGCCTCCAAGAGAAGAAGTCGGCAAGAAGAAATAATAATATACTGAACAGACAGATACCTAGAATAAGAAGTCGGCCCAGGCAGTTAGGCAGGAATACTATAAGTACAGGGCACCATTCTCTCATTTGACACAATCTCAGCAATTTCAGAGAGCTAGTTTTGCGTAGTGCAGTTGCAGTCTTGTGCACGGGTTTGGAGGAGAGCTGTTGGTGCAGCTACTGCAGCTAGCAGTTACGTTTTGGCTTGGAATATCTCTTGGCTAGGGTTTGGAACATCTGATCAGCCTTTGTTTATGCCCTATCCTTGGGGAAAGGTTCGCTACCCTTTGTTTGATTATCTAGCCTAGGGTTTGCTTCCAGAGTGATTCTTTGTTAAGGTTAAGGTGCTCGGAGGGTGGCTTTGGCCTATGGTTGGGTTACAAGGGTATTTTCAATGGTAAAACGAGCACACATCTTTCATATTCTAACAGGTTATGGGCCCACACCTCCTTCATTCAGTCTAAACGCTGGAAGGAAACATAGCCGCTAGGATATTGAGCTTGTTGAGGAACTGTTTCCAGGGTTACTAGAAGAAGCAACTTCCAAGACACTACCGCTAGGGTTACTAGCAGGAGAAGTTGCAGAAACCCTAATCCTGTTATTGAGGCACCTTAAGTGAATGGATTGACCTAATCTCCAGATATATCAGTGCACTATAGCCTAGCACATCTCCTGATATTCTCAGCAAGCCAAGATGTGAAGTTTGAGTTTATGGTCAAATCTAGGGTTTGACCAAGTCAAAGCAGCCATGAATTATTCTATGAAGTCGGAGAACAATTTAAATGGAGCCTCTAACTTCAGAGCATGTAAGATAGGAATTGACCTCATCCTTTCCAAGAATAAAGTGATGGATATCATAAAAGGAAAGATCGTGAAGCCAGAGTTTGAAGAAGGAAAAGAGAAGGAACCGTAGAATGTTGCAGCTATGGAGAAGTTCAAAGACAGTGATATCAATTCTATGAGTATCATAGTGGAATCTATAAAAGACCACTTGATACCCTACATCTCCCATCTTGACTCATCGAAGAAGATGTACGATGCCCTAACAAATCTCTTCTCAGTCAGAAACATTGGACAAGTAATGAGTCTGAAGAATGAGCTCCGTGACATGAAGATGAATGATGACGACAACATAACATCATACTTTGTGAAAATTTCTTAGTTAAGAGATCAACTACAAGCTATTGAAGAGATCATCTCAGAGAAGGAGTTGGTAAACATAGTACTCAATGGTCTTCCCAAGACGTGGCATGCATTTGCCGCAAGCATGAACACAAGAAAGGAGTATCCGACATTTGAAGAAATTTGGACTTGTTGTGCTCAAGAAGAATCAAGGATCGGTGCAAAAGAGAAACCCCAAAAGAAGTACGATGATCAAGCCTTCACAACAAGATTCAAGAACTTTAGGAACATAAGGAAGTTTGGTTCAAGGAGGAAGCCAAATCAAGAAAAAGACATATCAAAAGTACAATGCTTCAACTATCGAAAGTATGGTCACTATAAGAATCATTGTCCCGAGCTAAAGAAAAGGAAGGAGAAACATGGAGCATCAATTTCTGAAGAAAAGGAGCCTACGAAGAAGACTAAGCAGGATGGAAGAGACTTCTTCTTCTAAAGGTAACAAAACTCTTCTTATTTCTTGTACATGAAGATAATGTGTTCCAAGAAGAACTATACCTATGGAAGAACAACACGATAAGAATGGATATCATTAGATAATACAAATGAAAGGATGAAATACAAATCATGTGGAAGCTATTGCAAGATAAGCCGAATCAATCATGAAGAGACTTAGAAGAAGCAAAGACAGAAAGAAGTCAGCAATCAAGAGGAAATTGGAAAAATACTTATGACGTTTTATAGAAGACAACAAGACGAAAGTGTGGACTCTGTTAGACAAGAGAGCCAATTATATATTGTAGAAGACAATAAGGATGCATATGGAAGCGTGGAATCTGTTAGACAGAGGGAGCCAATTATATACACTCATACATGAAGCAAGGATTAGGAGGGAGCTAATCCTGTGATCCATAGAATATGATGAAGTATATATCCGTGATAGAAGCCATGAAAGATAGTACGTATCCAGTTCAACCTTAGAAGAATTCTTCTTCGAAGAGAAGCTTTAAAGTATCCTTGGTTTTCCATCCACATCCGTGATCTTGTGATGAAAGAAAGAAATAGAATCTTTAGGGCATGGAATCTACTCCATGGACCCAAGAGCTAAACACGAGGAAGAACATGAAAATTCAAATAAATAAAGAGAAGCTAGAACAACCAGTCATTGTATCAAGAATCACAAGATTGTCAGCCTTATATAAACTCAATAAAAGAAATCAAGCAGAGGAACTGAAAGTCGTGATGAAGAACAATGTATGGAAGACTTATGAATGAAAGCATTGCGAGATCTAGAACTAGAGGTTCTCCCAGATGGAGGGAGAAGACTATGATGATTATTTGTTCCAGTAAACCAAACTTATCTCTACATGAGTCATTATATCATCCGCAACATCCATAAGTTGGAGTTCTACATCAGATGAATACAAAGAATACTCTCCAGAGAAATTGAATAAAGAACGTATGAAGAAGCAATATCAAGACTTTGAGGCATACTAGAAAGAGACCCTTGTATGCATATAGAAGAACATAACTTGGTGAAGAACCTCCAGTGCACAACAAAAGCATGGTGAAGATTTCCTATAACATCAAGATGATTACTCAGTAGATCAGATCTCATGATAACAAAAGAAGTGCCACATGGATATGTTACAGTTTTCCAACAATGATATACTCTATTGTTCAGAGCTACATGAAGCCTTCACAGAAAATTAGTGTTCCAGACTAAAGTACATTTGAAATCAAGCATTACATTATTCGTGATGAAGTCTAGAAAGGAGAAAGTGATTCTCCAATACATATCTCCATAGATGAGCAGATAAGCAAACATTTTGGTAAAAGATGAAAGAGTTTGCATACTCAAGCTAGAGCTCGTGGAGATGACTTCCTTATTGAAAAAGGAAGAGATGACTCCCAGGTTGGGAGGGAGCACTGAAAATATTATTGAAGACATTCATTGAAAAATAGTCCAGCTTGGACAAATTCTTTCCTGTTCAGAAAGTGGATTGAGATTTTTGATGGACAATGATTTCCCATTATGGTTAACATGGGAAATGGTCAAGATTGTTGATGTATGGTAGACAACGACTTCCCATTGTGGTTAACATGGGGAGTGGTCTAGGGTAGTCTCTCTTCTTGAGGGTTACTCAAGAAGACTGACCCGCCTCGCCAGACAACGATTTCTCATTGTGGTTAACATGAGGAATGGTTTGTTTTGGAGGTTGATACAGGACAGTATTTTCCTCTTGTGGTTAATAGAGGAAATGGTCCAGACAGTCATTCCTTAGGGTTTATACATTCTCTCCAGGGTGCACTTTGATTAGTGTAAGGGGAATGGCCCAGGGTGGGGAATGGTCCAGGTTCAACAATCAGGGACAGACATTCCTTAGGGTTTATACATTCTCTCCATGGTGCACTTTGATTAGTGTAGGAGGAATGGTCCAGGATCAGAAATCAAAAACAATCATTCTTCCTTATTTGAGAAGAATAGGGTAGATAGCCCATTGTTGATGTTCTACACTGAGGGTAGATATTCTTTCAGATCTCATAGATGTGAGTGAAAGATTGGTCCAGATGATTCAGTTTATATCATAACATTGTTTTTGTGCAGGTTGCTATCAAATGTTTGTTATGAAGACTGTATGACAGTAGATGTATACTACTGTGGTGGATATGCTCCATTGTTCGTGACTATACGTTGTTGATCAAGTACTTGTGTGTTACTTGGTGTGGTAGTGTACCACTAGATTGTCGTTATGTACTACTATGGATAGACACAGTTGTGTTATATTTTTTTTGATTGCCTTGATGATCCAGGTGGATATCGGTGGCCACCCACCTTTTCCAACTGGCTCAAAATAGTTTTCTGGCAATTTTGGCAATTTACTATTTTTAGCAGGTTTCAACTTCTGGGGCCATTTTGAGGGCCTAAATGAAGGTTTTTTGAGATCTAGGTTCTCAATGATAGACAAAGGCATGTTTGATCCCCCAAAATGAATCTCCTCAACGGTACCTTTCCAACGAGCTATCATATGTCTAAAACAAAGATCGTATGCAAAAGTTACGACCCCGAGAAGTTGATGTACTAACTTACCCAAACGGGGCCCACATGACTTTTGGTGCTTCATCTCCTAGGGTTAGATTTTTGGAATTCCTGTTTATTGTAAGAAGGCCTTCAAAGCCTCATTGTAATCGTCTTCTTACGAATGCGAGTAGCCATCACATCTCTTCTCAGAGATAATCTACCACCATTCTAGCGAGTCTTTCACTCTGTATTTTTACAATCTCTGTACATTTCTTTCATTAATAGAAATCGTGTATTGTTGTATCTCTATGTTTATGGTTGCATCTTTGATATATTTCTATTATAATTATTGGATATACATGATATCTCTGTGCATTTATTTATTATATCTCCGCTCTCATTTCATGCCGAAAATAATCCGGATCAATGGTATCAGAGCAAGCTGCTCTTGAACATTTTTTTTAGTGCATGTCCCCGACGAGGTCCGAGTATAGAAAGTTGGGTCTCAAGCTTGTCTCTTGAAGACAATCGCTCTTTCACACCCAATAAACCCTCAATGGCGGAAGAAAAGAAAAACGACGGAGCAGACGATCCTATCAATCTGTTGCTTGGGCAAGCTCTCACGCGACAGAGGGACGAAATGATGGAGAATTTTTCCCACATCCTTAAACGCCTGTTGATAGCATTAGGCACATCTTCATCAAGCGACTACTTTGGAGGCACCTCGCCTTTCAAGGTACAAGTTAATTTTGATATTCTTGTATTTGAAGGACAGATAGATGCAGAAGCCCTAGAAAAATGGTTAACTATGCTAGAAGGTTATTTCTCTGTTCAAAATTTTTTCGACAAAGAAAAGATCACCTTCACACTCCTTAAAGCTCTCCCTCATGTCAAACTTTGATGGGAAACTTACTGGGAGAAAATTTCCACAGAGGATTCTGGAATACATGGGGTTGATCCCACTTGGGATTTTTAGGTGGATGCGGTTAAGGAACAGTATTACCCTATTGGCAACTATGAGGACCAGTACATGAGATGGACCACACTGCAGCAAGAGAGGGTCCAAGTAGTTCCAGAGTTCACCAATACCTTCCATACCTTGGGCACTAAGTTGGGTATCAAAGAATCCGAGCAACATTTCGTTCTGAAATACCGTGGGGCTCTACACAGATACATCCAGACTGAAATGGAATTTCTGGACATCTCATCACTCAGTGATGCTTATCGATATTCTGTTAAAATTGAGCAGAAATTTAAGCACCAGAACAAACGGGAATTTGGTTCTGAAAATCTGCAACAACCAAAGTATGACAAAGACAACCCTAACAAATAGTCTCCCGAAAACCAGTCCAAGACATAGGAAAATAAGGGTCACGGGAAGACAAAGAAGGACACCAAAAAATGGTGTGATTACCACAAGAGCCCCTGGCACAAATCCGATGAATGTTGCTCAAAACAGTCATTGGTGGCTAATATCAAAGAGAAGGAGTTGAACCCTGATTCAGAATCTGATTTTGAAAATACTGGTAAAGGAAAGATCATTGATGCAGACCACATTTCTATTGTCGCGACCGCAACAATTCAACCAGAAGAACCAACAGATCCTGAAGAGGGGGAGTGCCTTTTTCATTCACAGATGTGGGTGAAGGGGACCCCGTTGCATTTTATTATTGATAGCGGAAGCAATAAAAACCTCATCTCAACAGAGGTCGTCAAACAGTTGGGATTGTCGACAACACCACACCCGCAGCCATACAACATTGAGTGGCTTCCACAAGGATGAGATCTCCATGTCAGACAACAATGTCGATTGTCATATGACATCCAACCCTTCAAGGATGAGGTATTATGTGATGTTGCCCCACTAGATGTCTATGATGTTCTCTTGGGCCAACCATGTATGTGGAGACACCATGTTGTTTATGAGTCTTGACCCTGTAGTGTCATTGTTACTTTGGGGGGTCATCTCTACAGAATACCAGAGTTAGTTCCAACTATTGTTCCACCTAAAATGTGTCGCAAGGTAGTATCTCATACTGCAAAATTTAGCTTCTTCACAATCTGTTCAAAAGGAGAACAAAAGGACACTGCAACCACTATAGCCTCGCCCCAAGCACCTTCTATCCAACAGAAGCAGGTCAACAAGGATGCATCAAAGCGCAAAGATTCCTTATTCACACCATCCTCTCATGTATCTCGACTTGTTTAACAACCTCATCCTCAATAGGTTCTTGACATACTTCCACAAATTGAGCAACACGATGTCTCCAACAATACAAGCAGCTCACCAAGATGCAAATCCAACAAATGATTTTCCCTCTCCCCCGGGAACTCAACGCAATGGATACCATTTCTTCCTATGGAGGAAGGATTGATACAGGTGGATATCGGTGACCACCCACCTTTTCTGACTGGCTCAAAACAATTTTCTGGCAATTTTGGCAATTGACTAGTTTTAGCAGGTTTCAACTTCCGGGGCCATTTTGAGGGCCTAAATGAAGGTTTTTCGAGACCGAGGTTCTCAATTATAGCCAAAGGAATTATTGAGCCCCCAAAATGAATCTCCTCAATGATACCTTTCCAACGAGCTATCATACGCCTAAAACGAAGATCGTATGCAAAAGTTACGACCTCGGGAAGTTGATGTACTAACTTACCCAAACGGGGCCCACATGACTTTTGGCGCTTCATCTCCTAGGGTTAGGTGTTTGGATGTCTAGGGTTTTTGGCATTCCTGTTTATTGTAAAAAGGCCTGCAGAGCCTCATTGTAATTTTCTTCTTGCGAATGCGAGTAGCTGTCAGATCTCTTCTTAGAGATAAGCTTCCACCATTCTAGCGAGTCTTTCACTCTATATTTTTACAGTCTCTGTTATCCTCATTTTTGGTTATCAAGATGATGACATGATAATGACATGGTAATGGAAGATCTAGCTCTTCTTTAAGATCATTTTCATGAAGAAAGTTACACTTGTCAGTTTCTCAAAATCACTCTTTTGGAGACAGTACGC
>ML797282.1:53356-175342 GCA_009831015.1 Picea engelmannii | reverse complement strand
TAAGTATATCATCCTTCTTCTCTTGTCCATTCAATACTTTAGAACTAGGGAAAGAGTAGTATTCTGTCACTGTTTGTTCCAGATCCAGGTGGATCTGGGGAGATCGGTTTGTGTCCGCACTTACGGATTTATCCTAGAACAGTCTCTGTACATTTATTTCATTAATAGAAATCGTGTATTACTGTATCTATGTGTTTATGGTTGCATCTCTGATATATTTATGTTATAATTATTGGATATACACGATCTTTATTATATCTCCGCTCTCATTTCGTGCCGAAAATAATCCGGATCACTTGAAGACTATCAACAGTTTATTGGAAATAATTATTAGCCAGATGAATGATGAACATAGATTTTCTAGATAGAAAATGGTTCAGAACATTTACTCTTCTAGATTAGAAGAATGGCTCTTGTATCACTCTGTGGAGTGAGCATCATGTCTGATTACTCAGATAGAGTATGGTTTCGAAAGATGATGATGATGGTGCTTATGATCTAGTCATGATCTAGTCTATATAATTATGTTGATGCTACCGGGTGAATGGTATATTTTGTGCTCAAGACCATTACCTGTAATACCTCCATAGCTAGGAGGGAGTGTTGATATTATGGTAGTTGCGGGAGGTATTTACCTCCACGTGTAAACCTGACAAGGATATAATACTCCGGGAAGCAAGAAGAAACCCTAATGAGTTGGCTAATAACCCTAGAAGACTTGTTGGATCAAGAAGATAATTTATATTAGGTTATTAGCCTCCAAGAGAAGAAGTCAGCCAGAAGAAATAATAATATACTGAACAGACATATACCCAAAATAAGAAGTCGGCCCAGGCAGTTATCCATGAATACTATAAATACAGGGTGCTAGTCTCTCATTTGACACAATCTCAGTAGTTGCAAAGAGCTAGTTCTGCGTAGTGCAGTTGCAATCTTGTGCGTAGGTTTGGAGGAGAGCTACTGGTGCAACTAGCAATTATGTTTTGGCTTGGACTATCTCTTGGCTAGGGTTTGGAGCATCTGATCATCCTTTGTTGATGCACTATCCTTGGGGAAAGGTGTGCTACCCTTTGTTTGGCTATCTAGCCTAGGGTTTTCTTCTGGAGTGATTCTTTGTCAAGGTTAAGGTGCTCGGAGGGTGGCTTCGACCTATGGTTGGGTGATAAGGGTATTGTCAATGGTAAAATGAGCACAGATCTTTCATATTCTAACACCCCTTTGGTCATTGGAAAACCCCCTAAAAAATCCATGGAAATACTTTCCCATGGATGGGATGGAATAGGAAGTGGTGAGTATAGCCCCAATTTTCTATTAGTGGGCTTACAAGTAGAACCCATCACACACCCCTTTACATATTTAGTTACAATTTCTTTCATTTGAGGCCAATAACAAAACCTCTGCAAATGAGCCATAGTTTTTCCTACCCCAAAATGCCTCGATACAAGAGAAGTATGAGATTCTCATATTACATGGACTCGTTCACTTGTAGGAATACATAGCTTCCCAATATAATAGCGTAACTTTACCTGCATACAATAGTTCTCTACCTATGCACCATGGGTTAGATTCTCATATACTTCTTTAAAATATTCATCGATGGCATATTGTTTTACATAGCTATCACGGGATAAAGAAGTATTCTTCAAAATAATAGAAGCAACAATAGGAGGTTTAGAAATCATATCGTCTACCTTGTTACTTGTACCCTTCTTGTACTTGATTACCAAATGAAATTGTTGTAGAAAACCTATCCATATGTAGTGTCGAGATTGTTGTAGTTTGGTCTGTTCTTGAAGATATTGTAAGGGTTGGTGATCTGTATGTATAATTGTTTCCTTCCCTAACAAGTAATGCTTCCATTTCTTTTATGCTTTGAACTAATGCATACAACTCTTTATCATATGTAGGATAATTAACAACAACTTGGTTAAAACTCTCAGAGTGGTAACATATAGGCTTATGATATTGCATCAATACTGGACCCATCACGTATCCGCTGACATCTGTCTCGAGCTCGAACAACTGTTGAAGATTCGACATTGCTAATACCAATGCGGTATTGATCTTCTCCCTCAAAATATTGAAAGCTTTTTGTTGCTTTCCTTCCCACTGAAAATTGTTCTTCATACTGGTTAATGCACGTGAAGGAGCTTCTATACAAGAGAACTTGGTAATGAATCTCCTCCAATACTGGACTGCACCCAAGAAGCTTCAAACTTTGGTTACACTTTTTGGCTTAGTCCATTTCACAATTACTTCAATTTTGGAAGGATCAATCTTCAATTGTCCTCCTCCTATGATATGACCTAAGCATACAAGTGCAGTCTTGCCAAATTCACATTTCGACATTTTCACATACAACTTTTCCCTTTGCAAAGTATCCAATACTTTATTTACATGCATTACATGTTCAACCCAAGTCCCATTGAAAACAAGAATGTCATCTAAATATACAATCACAAAGTCATCCAGGAAAGGCATGAATACATCATTCATCACACACATGAAAGTTGTCGGAGCATTGCAAAGCCCAAACAGAATAATTAACCACTCAAACAATCCTTGTTTGGTTTTAAAGGCAGTCTTCCATGCATCCTATTCTGCAACCCTGATTTGATGATATCCACTACGCAAATCAAACTTAGTGAAATAAACATAATTCTTCAACTGATTAAGTAAATCATCTATGCGAGGAAGAGGGTATCGATTTTTCACCATGATTTTATTTAAAGCCCAATAATTGACACACATTCGCCATGTGCCATATTTCTTTGGCACCATCACGATCGGAGAACCACAAGGAGATGAACTGGGCCTGATGACCCCTTGATCCAATAAGCCCTATACCTGCTTCTTGATCTCTGTCATCTCCACAACTAACATCCTGTACATGCCCATATTAGGAAGAGGAGAATCCTGCTAAAGATGTATCTCATGTTGGATTTCCCTCTTAGGAGGTAATCCATCTGGTTCCTGAAAAATATCATCATACATAGAAACAATATCAAATAATTCCTTTTTGTGATATGGATCACATCCTTGGAAAGCATTGGATGTTCCGACATCTTTCTCTTTGACGACCATGGGTACATATCTCTTATTAGTGGTTATGAGTCTTTTCATTTGACCTGCACTAACAAGTGTCGTATTTACCCTCATGTTATGAGCTCTAACAATATATTCCACTCCCCCTTTAGTAAGGTGGTATTTGTTCTCATGACGAAAGAAGACTGCTTTTCTATCATAAAGATAAGGACTCCCCAACACTATGCCACATATATCAAGCGGTACAACATCCAAATACACTCCATCAATCAACTTCGAAGCAATAACAAATCTGACCCTACATTTTTTGGTGACATTAAGTTTTTCTTTATCACATACCCAACCAAGAGGGTAAGGATTTGGATGTGGTTTCATTACAAGACCCATATTCTTGACAAGTGCTTCAGATATTAAGTTTACTTGGGAACCCAAATCAAATAATGTATCTATCTTAGTATGCTTACATACAACTCGTATATGAAATAACTCATTCCTCTTTCGTTCATCAATATGAGATTCATCATTGGAATTTGAACTAGCATGAAGATAATATTTACCTTGTACTCCATCCGTTGTGATCTTTCCTTCATCTCCTGATTCGGAACCAAGATCTTGTTGCACTGTAGCAACAATCTTTGTCTTCCCCTTTCCACCAAATTGTTTCGGTTTCTTTTCTGGATGTAGTTTCCAACAATGTTCTTCATCGTGACCGCTCCTCTTTCAATGATTGCAAGATGGTTTTCCTCCTTCTCTCATTATTGTAGTGGTCTTTGTGTCCTTCCTTTTGAACTTCTTCAAAGTCTTTTGTGGGAAATTGGAAGGTTTCTTCGTGGGATCTTCTTGAACACGTTTCCTCCTGTTCTCAAGGTGAGTGGATTCCACACAAACTTCGTCAAGACTAGTGGGGATGACGAATATAACTTTGAAGTGTGCCAATATACTTCATTAAAGTTTCATAAGAATCCAAAGGAATGTTCAGTGCTAGAGATTTCTTCCTAAATTCTTCTGTGAAACTTTGTATAGTCTGACCTTTACTCTGCCTCAAAATTTTCCATTCCATCATTACTTATGCAAATACCCTAATGGATAGAACTGCTTCCTTATCTCTATTTTAAATTTCGACCATAAGGAAAGAAGCTTACCACACTTACTTCTGTCATGTAGCTTTATATCCCACCATACGAGAGTGGTGCCTTCCAACTAAAGAGAATCCAGTTGCACTTTAACTTACTCTTCATTAATATGTTGAACACAACAATATACTTCAACCTGTTCGATCCAATTGTCTAACTTTTCAAGATTAGCATCTCCATTAAACATAGGTAAAACAAACTTTAAATCAAGCTTTAATAATGGTTTCTTAAAAGAGGATTTATGGTTAGAATGTTGAGAGTGATAAGAATGCTCAAAGGAAGAAGAAGTAGAACTTGAAGTCGAAGATGGAGGCTCAGGGGGATCTCCTCTAGCCCCTTGGTTTACTGAAGCATCATCATCTGGTGGTGCTTCCTTTTTATTCCCTTTCTTCTTCATCCTCTTCTCGTAATCTCCATACATTCATTCAACCATTTCTAACATGCGATAAAAGACCATTTGAAAGTTTTCTCATGTTCATCACGCTTATCCTCTTCTTCCATATTATTCTTTTGGGATGCACGACCAACTTTGGGATTGAATGTCTTAAGAGCTCCTTCACCCTGCTTATGCTTGGCCCTAGTAAGCATTCATACTCAACAATTCAAGTCAAATATGGCTTCTCTGATACCAACATGATCCAAGATCTTTTTTCCAAGTGACTTATTAAATAATCGTATTAAATGAGCATAAACAAAAGTACACCATAAAGAAGGAAAAGCTCAAAAGGAAAGAGACATAATCATGCAATATGAACACAAAGAACTTGATAACAGAGTTCGTCCCTGGTGGACTACGTC
This sequence comes from Picea engelmannii, assembly GCA_009831015.1. Lineage (NCBI taxonomy): Eukaryota > Viridiplantae > Streptophyta > Pinopsida > Pinales > Pinaceae > Picea > Picea engelmannii. The sequence continues at coordinate 170,366 of ML797282.1, read as the reverse complement.
TGTGGGTCCTTCTCTCAAATGGGTAGGTCTTTTTATTAACTCCATAAAAGAATTGGGCAAAATACATAAGTATACCTCATTCTGGAGTTAAGATACAAAATATTTGCTCAGATCAGAAAACTAACACCACCACTTCATTCGTGGCATCGTTTTACCTAAAGATGACTGTCTCCACGCCTTGTCCGAGTCAGACACTTTTTGGCCCAAGAGGCATCCTTGCCTCAGTTTGTGTGCCATTACTCCCGCAATAAATGAATGGACTGTCTCAAATTCTGTGAAAAAATCTAAAAAATCATGCCCAATTCCATACCATACAGACGTGCTTGGTCTGCCCCTTCTTCGTTCTCTTGTGTGTTTCGAATGCACTGTCTAAGCCCCTTTTTATACAATTTTCCGAGTAGTGATGTAATAAGTGCAGTGGTTGGCGTGTTGGTTATAGTGGCTGAATTTAGGGCGCGGTTAGGCTGAGGTCCTGGGGTCGAATCCCATGAGCCTCCCCTTTTATACATATGGTTATAACAAAGGCACGCTCTGCTAAATATAACAGGTGACCACTTAATGGAAGAATGGATTATTAACTGGCGGAGAATATGGCAGGGGTGCCATATTGGTGGATCCCTTTGTTATTTTTGGCGGTCGGTTGGATAAACCCTAAAATGGCGGAAACACCTCCATATTTGGCGGTGTTTCTAATATATATATATATATATATATATATATATATATATTCAATTTTTGGTCACAGAGTGTCATTGTGCATTTCGGGGGTGCCACGTGGTGCCTCCCTATTGGGCCACATGGCATCCATTCATTTCCCCACCTGTGCATGATGATGTCACCTTAGACACGTGGAACCTTTTGGGTGGTGCCATGTGGTGTCACCTGGGGTTCCACGTGGCACTTTTTTATTGGTTCATGTGGCACCCTAAAAGGTCTGAATTTGAGTGACACGTGGCAGCCTCAAGTGCTGCCACGTGGCATGATGACATCATCATGACACATGTCACCCTCTACGCTTTCCACGTAGGTTGTATGGATACTGATGTCATCCATACTGATGCTGACATCAACGGTACAGGTGCTGACTCATCCCTGTTGATTGGGCTAGGTTGACCAAAACTTTGACTGCTTATATCTTTTGTTTCGTAACTCTGTTTGACAAGTCGTTTTCACCATTAGAAATCTTGCGACACATTCTTCGTGATCATGCTATTTTCACTGAGTTTTGGGAACTTTGAATTTTTACCCTTTTGTTGTCTACTGAAGCCATTCTGAGTGTTATGATTTTCTTCTGTGCATTCTGAGTTGTTCTTAGAATTCTCTGGATCCTTTTTGGATCACCCAAGATAGTGGGATTGGATCCCATTATAAAATTATTTCAACTTTAATACTTTGATCATTGTGCCCATTACTCAAGTTCTTTTGAATTTCAATGGTTAAGCATTTCCTTTTGACAAGATGACTGATATTTGATTACCTATTGATTTTTATCTTTTTCATGTTGAGTTCTTGATTAAGTATGATAACAATCATAGTGAGTGTGTTTGTGTTGTTATTAGTGTTCATTACGCATGTTGTAAGGCCTACGACGTGAATATCGGGCATGCACACTTCCATGATAGAATAAAACAAAGGAAATCGAGCAGGAAGGATGCTTGGTGAGAATGAGGAGATAAAAGTATTCATATAGGGGAGAGTTCGGGTTCCTTGGGTGCACGACGTGCCAAGGGGAGACTCCACCCAAGGTCCCCTGTGACACAAGTCAAATGACAAACGGTTTGATGAAGGATTGAGGCCATGAATTGGGCACTCCACCAACGAAGGAAAATTAGGCAAGTTGTCTCAGCTCACCTAAGGGGCACGTGCACCCAAAATGATGAGTCGGTTAGAAAGATCGGTGGGTCAGACAGCTGATGAAATAAATAGTTCAGTGGGTCAGCTTGGCAAGCCTCCCAAACACACCCACATGAGAAGTCGGCCCAACCTTGCGAAGGGGTGCAACTTGGTGAACCGACGAGTCAACTCACCCATGGGAAAATAGATGTGATAGATGGGTTCCTATAAAGGAAAGAGGGTGCACAACCAAGAAGGCATCTTGGAAGAAAAGGAGAGAAAGAAGAGCTTTGTGGTTTTGAGGTAGTTGAAGAAGGGAGAGCTCCCTCAAGGCACCAAGTCGCTCAACATTGGAAGACTTGTACTACCTTGAGGAGGATTTGATGGACATAGTTGGGCAAGCTTCTTTTGCGATGATTTTGGTGAAGTTTGGAAAACATAGGTTTGTTGGAGGCATGTGTGAGGTAGAATCGAAATCCGTGAAGTCTGCAGAAACAGAGAGACAACAATTATGTGGTCGTGGGCATGTCTGAGTTTCATTGTAGGTGGTCGTGGAGACAGTTTCGATAGAGAGTCTTGGTGTGAAGAATACATTCTTGAGTTTCTTGGTGAGGTGAGGAGAGTCGTGTGACTCACTGAATTTGTAAACTAAGTTGGTAGTGCTCATATTGTAACTGTTTTGAAATAACAAATACTTAGTCAAATGTTAGGCACATTTTGTGCCACTCACACTATATCTGTGTTTCTTTCTTTTTTTCCACTAGTGTTCTCTTGGCTTCTCATGTTCATGGATGTATGCTTAAATATGACTAAGTGTTAAAGTTATTAACAAATTTCTAAATATACAAGAGTAGCACTAGAGTAGGAGTGTGACTCATCGATAGCCTAGAATGGAGTATTGGTATTCTCTAGGTGAAGAGACGTAATTGGGATAAAGTATCCTTGGTGTTGTCAAGAATCCAAGTGAGAAACTTCATGATGTTGCACACCCTCAAGAGGTGCATTATCACAAGATATAGTGTGGGGACATTGTAGATGGTATCAAATTTGATTCATTGCAGATTTTGGAGAAGGGTTAGGGAGCCTTCACCACTATCTCGAAAATAGATGGTATCATAGATTATTTGTATCTTCACCAATACTATAGTAAAAATAATTGCGGGAGGGGTGCACTTGTTGAGAATAAAGGTTGTTGAAAATTTGGTTCGGTGGGAACGTTCAAAGACTTGGTGAACTGTTCAGTGGAGCGAACTATTTCATTTCAACCTATGCATCAGACTTACGATAGAGGTTTAGTTAACGATGTGGTGGAGAGGTTGGCCTAGGAACACATCTTGTATAGACCAAGAGTAGACTTTTTGGTAAGAGGAAGCACTTGAATAGGGTGGGTGATCGCAAAATCCATCGTAGATTTCATCGCATAAGTTGTCGCAGACTTGATCTCAAAGGAAGTTTGAGTGAAGACTCGGTTGGTTTGATTCATGATGGAAGTCAATGTTGGACATGTTGTGCACACCTTGAGAGATTAGTTATAGAGTTTGTTGGTTGAATGGAGCACTTGGGAAAGGTATATGAATGAAATATCTATTGCATGACTTGTCCATGATCTAGCCACATAAGTGATCACAGAAGCGAAACACAAAGGGTGACCGTAGAAGTGATCGTGAATGGGAGAAATTCTGGGTTGCAATAAGGTGAATCACTTGGGTGCATTGGAAAACCTAGGTCGACCTAGAGAAGATTCATAGTAGTTAGTTTGTTGGGCATGTTTCCATCATGACGTCTCTGTGTTGTGCATCACCGAGAACAACAGTTGAGTTGAGCTAGGTTGTTGGACGATGGGTGACCACAACCTTCAAACGAGGAGAATCTTCACAGAGTTACAATAGTCAGTTAGCATTAATATGACTTGACCATCAGGTGGTGGATGCATGGTTCCTTGAAGCAAGAGAAGTCAATATGTGAATATGGGAAGGCATTGGAGATGCGTTAAGTCGATTGCATGAGAATTTTTGGACTTAGATGGATTTCTAAAGTGGATGGATGGAATCAACCTTGTATTGTAGAAAAGGTCTTGCAAATTCATGTAGTTACAGACGGTGGTTGAGGGGATTTCATGAAAAGATTTGGTTTCTTGGGAAAGAAGAGGTCCAAGACAACATACTTAGAACATCATTGCAACAAACGATGTTGTTGGAAAGGTACGGTTGGTTTATTTTTCTTCCATTTCCTAAGTGATTTAGTGTGTTCTTTGGAGGGAAATCGAATGACTTGGTGGTTCAAGCACTATTTGTTTCCGTAGTGAAAACCAACATATTTGAGGGTAACTCAAGTGGTGTATATTTGAAGAATTTTTGTAGTAGTTTGGGACGTCTTGGTTGGGTGAATGTGTAGAGATATTGGGTGACCTAATTGGATGATTCTTGTGGTGGAATTAGGAATATTTGGATGCATTCATGGAGGTGGCTTGGGGAAGCTGCCTAACTCTTTGATGAGGTGCATTGTACAGGTCACTATAGTGAATTATGTAAGTTATGAGTTTGAGAGGATGCGTGAGGCACCCTAGTGTTTGGTGCCTTAGCCAAATTAATTAGTTCATGCAATGACTTTATAGTCACAATGAAAATGACAAAGTTTGAATGCATGCAACAGGTGCAAGGTAGGTTTGTTCCAAGACATAGACGAGGTCAACAAAGGAGTTGACCAAGAATTTTTGGAAGTCAACCTGAATGGGTAGAATACAGTCCAAGTGACTTGGGTGGTGTTCACTCACCTTTGGTATGGGACATTGGGTGAGGTAGATTACACCTTGGTGACTTGAGGATGATTGTGCGATGACTCAGAGATATGACAGGGTCATTGGTTGGATTTGGCAGAAGTATTGGTGTGAACACGCCTAAGGCATGGACGTTCTTTGAGGTGACTCATTCTACTTTGAGCACTTTGGACAGTTCATTGGGATGTTTGAGGAGTGGATTCATGTTGGCCACACTCATCATAAACGTTGAGTTGTGGAGAGGTCACTTGATGGAAGGAGGTCAGTTGAGGACTTGCCTTTGTTTGGAGGATTGTACGGACATGCATAATGTAGCATGAATATATTACTTGGTCATGAGCATTTCTCTTGATTTGGGGTAGCATGGTTGAGGGTGAAGTCAAACCATTCCAAGGCATAGATATGTAGATGTAGTAGTATGTATGAGTGATGAAATAGTGGGGCAAAGGTAGTCTGGATGTGCAGTTCATAGTGTAGAATATTGGTTAACTATGCCATGAGGTGGACAATGGAGTCAAGTTGTTGCAAAAGACTTTGTTTCAGGGTGAATTCATAGTGCATAAAGGTGAGGGAAGACCTTGCCTTGGTCTGATATCATTGCACATATGGAATGAATTGCGAAAGGAATTTAGAGTATGAATGTGCCAATAGGTTTGAAGTGTATCACTTAGACATTACAAAAGATCTCCTTGAAAAAGATCGGACAATGGCAACAACGATGAGGTTAGGATGGATACTTGCGATAGTATTTGGACTTGAACAAACTGATAGAGATTCATACATAAAAGACTAAGTTCAAGTTTTTGGTTTCACATTTCAAGAACTGGACGTGACAGTTGGAATAGCTACCCAACCAGTGTAGGACTTGAGGCTAGCATTATGCAGAGATGTGAAAATGTTTGGTTGAAGTACGGGCGTAGCATCAAGTTCACAGGAGTTCAACACTTAGAAATTTTTGAGGTTTTGGTTGAGGTTGTAGCAGCAGTTGAGGTGACAACAACAACAAAATAGAGCGTGATCGTTGCAGCGGGTAGTGGCAGCTTAGAAATTGTGAATAGAGTTGGGGAGGAGACATCTTTCCATTGTTGTGAACAATTTGGTCGCACACAACTTTGGGAAAAGGGCAGTGTGAATGGTTTCAAAGGTTGCATATGATTGTTGTGAAAGTTTGAAATTTGGATTTTCCACTTCGCAAGGAAACTTGAGGTTTCCACTTCGACAAAATTTTGGGGTTTCCATTTGGCACGAAACTTGGGGTGTCTAGTAGACTTAGTTACAACGGAGGCATGAGTTTGGGAAGAGACTTGGAGATCACATATTTTGTGGATGTTTCTGAGGATGGAAATTAATTTAGGTGTGGGATGATGTAATTCATGCGACGCCAGTCCTAGGTGCACGCACTTCCACCACAAACTAAAACATAGGAAATCAGGCAAGTAGTACACTCGGTGAAAATGAGGAGATAAAATTTTTCATATAGGGGAGAGTTGGGGTTCTTTGGGTGTGTGACATACCAAGGGGAGACTCCACCTAAGGTGCCTTGTGACACAACTCAAATGACATATGGTTTGATCAAGGGTTGAGGGCATGAATTGGACACTCCACCAATGAAGGAAAATCAGCTAAGGCATGGGGAGCGCACTTAGGAAATTTGGATCAACTCCCTTAAGGGGCATGTGCATCCAAGATGATGAGACAATTAGACAAATCGATGGGTCATCCAAGTGGCTAAACAAAGAATTTGGTGTGTCATTTGGGTAAGCTGTTGGCACATGGTCACATGAGAAGTCGACCCAACCTTGCGAAGGGGTGCGACTTGGTGAACCGATGGGTCGGCTCACACATGGGAAAAGAGATGCGATGGATGGGTGCCTATAAAGGAATGAGGGTGCACAACCAAGAGGGAAAATTGGAAGAGAAGGAGAGGACGAAGATATCTTCATTTATGAGGTAGACGAAGAAGGGTGAGCTCCCTCAAGGAGCCAAGTCGCTGCACATGGGAGGACTTGTGCTTCCTTGAGGAGGATTCGATGGATAGATTTGGGAGAGCTTATTTTAGGCTGATTTTGGTGAATTATGGAAACTGCAATTTTTTTGGAGGCATGTGTGAGGAAAAACCGAAATCTGTAAAGTCTTTGGAAATGAAGAGACAACAAGTTTGCGGTCGTGAGCATGTCTAAGGTGCACCGTGGGTGGTTGCAGAGAATATTGTGACAAAGAGTCTTTGTGTGAAAAATGTGTTCTTGAGTGTCTTGGTGAGGTGAGGCGAGTTGTGTGACTCTACCAATTTTTTAAACCAAGACGATAGTTCTCATATTGTAATCGTTTCACAATAACAAATACTTAGTCGGGTGTTAGGCACAATTTGTGTCGCCCGCACCATATCTATATATCTTTCATTTGTTCATGTGTTGTTCTATTGGCTTCTCATGTTCATGGATGTATGCTTAAATATGGCTAAGTGTTAAAGCTATTAAAAAATACTTAAGTATACAAGAGTTTCACTAGAGTATGAGTGTGACTCATCGGTAGGCTAGAACAGAGTATGGGTATGCTCTAGGTGAAGATCTGTACTTCAGACGAAGTATCCTTGGTGTTGCTAAGTATCCAAGTGAGTAAAATTCACAGTGTCACATGCCATCAATAGGCGCGTGATTGCAAGGCACATTGTAGGGACATGCCACATACCATGTATGATTGTAGATTTTTCTCCTTTTGATTCTATGAATAACCCTCACCATGAAAGTCTATTTTATTGTTATGTGGGTTTATTACAACATCTGCAAGATATAGGTTGGCTTTGAATTGCATCTCAAAAAATAATTGGTCCTCCCGGAACATACTCGACATCAGGTGCTCCAAATGAAATTAGTTCTAATGCATATATTTAAATCCTATATAACATATATGTTGCAGTAGCAAGAACAAGGCCCGAAATTTAATTAAAAAATGTCTTTGCTCACAATTGTGGGTACTAGTCAAAGTGGATTTTCACCTCCAAAATAGGCCATCTATATGTTTTACAATATTATGAATCCAAGGCCACTAACAGAATCAAAATCCAAGTTCCAAAAGTGCCAAAACGATCACTAAGTATTTCCCACCAAGTAAGCCTCGTTAACAATGAAATCGCTAAAATGCTTGAATGAAGTGGTAAATTTTCTCACTGGAAACCTCCCCCTGTGCTCTCCACATAGAAACAAAGTCACCTCAATTAGGCGTCGTATGAAAAAGTTACAGACCTTTGAAGTCATGTTTGGTTGCGCTAAAACCCCCCCTTTTGACATTATTAAATGTCAATCACTGCCAATTAGCACATTTAATCCAATGAAAATACGCCAACATGTTTAAACTGAACTCCAATGCATAAATATTACATTTAAATATGTTTAAAAGAAAAAATATATAATAATAAAAAGGGGTTCATTTTTAAATGTTTTGAGCTAAGGATTTAAACCATGTATAAAACCCATGTAGCATACAACACATGTGAAGGTGAGGTGTAAGTGGCGGGGGTGGGGGCCTCACAACCCATGGTCCATTCGCCCCCCGCCCCGCCCTTTTCATTATTATACCTAGCATAGGTCAATTATATAATGATGAGTTCGTGTTGACCCCATATTAGTTTAGGCATTGACCAAATAGTTTTCTCCATATTCCGAAGTTTAAGATTAGATACTCAAAGAAAAATTTCATCTATTTTAAAATCAATTTATCTATTAAATGATTGGTCAATCAATTGGAATTCTTATTGCAAAGAGGTCAACATTGTAATGATTTTTTTCCATATTGGTGGGAACAACCAAATGCCAAAAATATCAACCATCAATCTTAGAGTGTTGTAATTTCGGCCCAATAGAGGATTGAAATGTGGAGGTTTTGGTTCATGATATTGTTTTTCCACCCAAAAATTTAGCAAAACACAAAGTACTTAAAACAATTTAGGTTACACATCATGGTTATTAAATGCAAACTTTTTTATTTACCTAAGAAGAAGGTATTGTGGATGCTAATGCTATGCAGATTTATTTTACAACATGTTTTGACCCCGCCATATTTTATAACCTTCTCTCAACTCCTCTACACGCACCAACCATCAAATGGGATTCAAGCATCAACACACATTGACCATAGAAATATGATTCAATCATCGACACACATCGGTCTCATATCATAATAATGCATTGACATATTGGCCTCAATATCTTAATAGGGTGTCAATACATAGCTCTTATCACTTTTATTCTCCGACACATATATAATTCCTTATCGAGTTGGATGGCCAAAACACCATGCATTGAATAATTCATAAGATATTCAAATATTTTTTATATAGTATGTGGCTTTCAGAATTTCATAAGAGACAAGGGGTTTAAGGTAATTAAAAAATGGTTTAAACAGAATGGAGGTTGCTTGGGGTAAGTGTATGTGGAAGGGACCATAAGGAATGAACCCCCCCTTAAAATAGTTTAATAAGTTATGGCATATTATGACATATTTAAACCTTAAGGTGAAGTTGGGGGGGGCACAACCAATTAACCTTACGACCCCCCTTAATCATGGTTTAAATTATTGTTTTTAAAACCTCTTATTCCATACTAACACCAACGTTTATCTCACACTCAAATATTCCTTGATGGTCGACGCATCAACACAGATCTTTGTTTCTTGCCGACATAGGGTGTGTGGGCATGGAATCCACTTTTTCGATCGATACACCATGTGTTGGGGCTCTTCATGCATCTTTTTCCCTTGGAACTCCTGATTATATTTTTATCATAACTTTTGACTCAAAGATCTAATTCATGCACTTCTTATTAGAAAGGTGTCACCAAGCTTTACAACTTCCCAATTATAGGTTTTAGGTGATTCCACACTATGCATCTCATATTTGGAAGATTTTATACTGGCATACTGTCATCATCCCAAGAACTCGACAATAGAACATTACAATGGGGATGTTTGTGAAACAACCATCAAAAGGACCAGAGATCAAACTCAGGGAAGTAGATACAAACTCTTCACTAATTTACCAATTAATTTCTTCATGTTTGAATACCTTTCAAGTTATATTTGGAAGTTTTACATATGGGTGACTCACATATTGGGTGGTGAATGGCAGGCAGGTAACAATATTGAAAAAATATCACACACAAGAGTTTGAATATATGTTGTATGAAGGTGTGATCTACAAAAAAGGATGATATACCACCACTAGTAGCTGGAGCAACAACAATAACAACAACAACAATTGCAACAAAAGAAGAAGGATGAAGAAGAAGCTAAATGAAAAAATAAATAAGACGAAGTAGCATCAATAGTAGAAGAATAGAAGAAAGAAATATCCCTACTGGCCAAATTATTCACCAGATTGTATGAGGAAAACTGGGGCCAAAACCCATGATGGCCCACGAGCACTAAAAGACAAATTCTAAATGTGAATGTACAAAAATGTATAATATAATAAATTATGAACATTTTTTATGTCAATATTCCCTCATCATTCCATAGAGAATAAGGACAAAATTTTGCAAACGAAAAGTCAAGAGTCAAGAAGGTGGAAGACCAATAGTCAAGGTGAATTTCAATAAATAGGGGGATTGTACTTGAATTTTTGGGATTTTGGCTCTTTGAGATTTCATGTACTACTATTGTAAGAATGTATTTCACATTTTATACTATTCTTATGTGTGTTGCATTCTTATTTCCATTATTTAGGAAATATTTGGGTGAATCTGTGAACATAGGACTGTAAATGATTGTTTAAATGCTAGAATATTCTAGGTTTGCATTTATTTACTCATATTCTTGCCTTTTCTCTATCTGAAATATTTCCTAATCCATTGATAAGAGAATGTATGGTTCTATGTTTAATTTTTACTTACCATAGATTTTTCCAGACACATGCATTTTCATATTATATTAGTTTGATTTCACCCTTTAATTTAGAAACCATCATCGTGAATTGAGCCAAAAACGGTAAACCCCAAACCATTAATGGTTTTCGAGCCAAAATCCGAATGGGTTCCCTATTCCAAATGGTGTGAGGTATAACTAGGACTTATCACCGAGGGTAACCCCTATTGTTGATCAAGGTCACACAGACTGCGTTAACATATTGTAAATAGATACAAATACCTCAGGCTTCCATCAGTTCTCCATAATCAAAAACCTTAAATCCCTTCATAAATTTAATGGAGACAATGATGTTTCAATAGAAAAAAAAACATATGTCATCCTTTCAAGATTATACCGACTATTTGGAGATTTAGCATGATGATCTTTTTTTCAAAATATTTTGTCACTTTTTAGGAGATCGTAGAGAATGGTTCAAAAACTTGCATGTTGACTCTATTAGTTCTTGGACGGATTTTAATGATGTTTTTCTGGACAAATGGGAAGAAAAGAAAATCCATCGTTACCATCTCTATGAGTTTTACTCCATGAAAATAAATAATGATGAGACTCTTACAAAGTTCAATAGTATGCCAAGAGATAGCAACACATGAGCTTGATTTTTCCTTTTATATGAGATAAAGAAGATCTCCAACTTTGGAACAAATGTTTACTGATGCCGAGGAACAAGAAAACAATTTATGGGCTTGTGGGAAACTTCCTATCCATTATGCTAATGAAGATTTGATAATGAGGGAGTGGAAAGAGGGAGGAGGACATGTAAACTTAGAGTTTCATATTTCCCCAATTCAAAACATTAAAAGAAAACAAGAACCTATCATTGTCAAAGGTATGAAGGTAGAAGATATTTATATTCCAAATCAGCAAGATGCCATTCTTCCTACAATAGATAATTATTTAATTAATTATTGGAGAGATGATTTCAATATAAATTTCCTAGATGATATACTTTATGATAATTGGGAGGATATAACTCAACAATATTATGAGCTAATAGCTTCCCTTGATCAATAGTTAGATGAAAATATTGTTGTTGTCAATGTTCATAAATAATATGTTGTTAGAAAATAATTTGTTATGAGAATATTGATGATGGTTTTATATACTATGATAATGAGGAAGAGAAGATTCTTAAATTATCATCTACAAAAAATTCGAGGAGTCAATCAATTTATGATAAGTATGAAGAATAACTTGAGTTCTTTGTCTGTAATTTCATGATTTTCCTATCAAACAAAAATCAAATATAAAGTTAATGTTATGATGAGTAGGATGTTGTCCCAGGTCATTTTGAAGATTTTTTTTTTCTATAACAACATAAAGACCATTATACAATAAATAGATCAAGAAAAAAAATTGTTACCTAAAGAAACAAAAATATGGTATATGTTAATGAATGTAATGGCATTGGTTTGTATTTTTCTTCCTCTCATAATTGTAACATAAATGAGGTCTATGAACAATGTGAAAGGGAAGATTCATTTGAAAAACTTGGAAGATTTGAAGAGTTGCATTATGCTTCCAACAACTTGAAACAAAAATTTAGTGAGTGTTGTAAAGATACATTTGAATGCAATATTTATAAAAATGAATATGAATATTTCAAAGAAGATGAAGTCATTTCTGTTGTTTTGGAAGATGGGAATCAACAATCTCTTGAGAAAATTCAAATCCTACATAAGTACAAAGACATGTTTGTCCAAGAGACCCTAAAGGAAAACGAGTACTTGCTAATTTTGCAACTTAGGATACAAAAGGTTTTCTTTATGATGTTGTAATTTATAATATTGATTTATCCTTGTCCTTTCTGCATTCTTATAAATATGAGTGAGAATTGAATCAAGATATAAGGAGTTTGGCGTGTGGTGATCCATGTAGTAACATCGGCCTACTATTGTCTTTTCCTCATATGGAGTTCTTTAACAATGAACTTATCTATGATACATATGAGGATGAGTTTGAGTTGGACACATAGTCTTTGTCTCCTACAACATTCTTAAGATGCACATTTGTCTCTAAGTTGTATATCGATGCAGAAAAAAGGGATGAAAAATAGGTTGACAATTAGAGAGTAGTTGAAGTCCTTGAAAAGATTGAAAAAGACAAAGAGGTCAACAAAGTTAGAGATGAGGAAGGAAAATGCATAGGTGTGGCCAATTTGTCACTTTAATCACAAGAAGAAGATATGCCTATACCTATCTTGCCGAACCAAGAGATTTTCGCTGATAGATTTGAAGACCCAATTGAAGCTTTGTTGGAGTCAATTTTATTAAAAACATCAACTGCCTCCAAACTTTTAAGGACATTGCTAGTGAGTTGTAAGTATAAACTTTATCTTTAGGTTTGGTCACAATTATTCAAGTTGATTGTTTTATTTTTGACCAAAGGAATTCATAGAGTTCATTTAATTAACAAAAACCTTTCTCGGTTGCATTGGAAAAGTGATTTCACCTAACCCGACTACTTTTTCTAATTAGGGTAGGAAAAATTGTACATAAATAATCTTTTTATTAAGTAGTAACATAATCGTTTTAATATTGTAATACTTTGGGGGACATTTCTAGAAAATAAAATTACATTTTCTTGTGATTAAGTTGAAAGTGATGTTCTTTTGGTAATCACGTCCTAGAGAATGGCTAAGATGTCAAATTTCAAAACTGATTATCTTAATTTACTCAAGGTCCCCTAATATCCATACACAAAATTAAAGAATAGATGGTCATGTGAAAATAAAGAGTTAATACTATGGGGATGGATATATTTAATTGGTAAACATTATGATGTGGGCATATCCAACTCATCTTCAATAGCATACGTCATTCATTTGTGTCTAAACACATTGATTTCCCCCATCTCAAAATGCTTAAAGCATAAATAAAATGGAGATGGTGAAATAAAATTCAATTAGGAAATGCAGGTATCTTCGTTGAGGCTATAGATGCTCAATGGAAATGGAGAAAGGTCTATGATGCTACCTGGTGACTACATCATAGGCTATGAACTCTTTTTAGCAGTGTAACGACACCCAGAAAACAAGAGAGGAATGCTCATATGAATTTGTACTTTATTACTCAATCATTACAAGTCCTCTTAGAATTAATCTTGTCCTAACACTTTTAGACTATGTTATTGGTAAATGAATACCCATCATACATTGCTTTGAGTTAATGCATAGAACATTTAGAAATCTGGAATTTAAGCCTAAGCCCATGTAACTAATTACCTTAAGAAACACCAAAATAGACCAAAAATGGAGAAAAACAAAATCCTTTATATTAATATGACCAAGCCCATCATTCACAACATGCTAATATTTTTTTGTCACCATTAGATCATTCTTTTTACTTATCTACTAAAACATTGAGAGAAAAAGGTTTTTATCCATGCATTAAGGTTTTGTTTTCTTTTATCTGTAGATAATTTAGGAAGTTTGCAAAATAAAAGAGTTATTTCATTGTAAATTTTTAATATGAACCTGATTCGCACTTTGACAAGAATATCCGTCGTACTAATTTATTTGTAGATATGAAGAATCTTTGCTCTCAAGAAATAAACATTTATGACTAATCATTTTGTTATTTATGGGAATCTTTTCCAGCAAAATCATTAATATTTTTCAAGTACAGATACATAAGACAAGCAAAGAAAATATTTCTTAGATCTACAAGTCATCACTTAGTCTTCCTCAATCTTTCTTTGCATGGTTCCTTTTGATTTGAGAATTTGTATAAGAGCTAGCTCTTGTGTATGTGACAAAAGATCTAATGATCATGTTTCTCCCAAGGAAATTGGCTCCTACATCAAAGCCTAGTCTCATACAGAAAGTATTGAAGCCCTTTTTGTATACGATATTAATAATAATAATGAGAAAACTTTGGAACTTGAGGAAGGGGCAGCGAGTGAAATTACTTGGAGTCATAGAGAAGAACATGAAGAAGATATTTCCCTTTGGTTTATGAAAAATGATCAATGTATTTAGAATTTTTTTCAAGTTAATATTCAACACTAGCAGAGTTATGAGGCTCATCCCATAGCAAAGACTGAGTAATCATTTAAAAATGCTAATTATTCAAGGTTGCAAGAAGAAAAATGTTTAATTACTGATGGTAAGCATACTGATTGTGAGAATATTTTTGTCCTTGAAAACAATATGACAATGTCCATTGGATATTAGCAGCACACTGAAGAAGACAATCTAGTAGAAGGATCATGAGAGGAACTTAAAATAAAGGCATTGACCAACAATGAAGAAAGAGGAGAAATTGTTGTTCAAAATAAATTAAACCCTTGACATTCTTTTTTTCCTATCATCAATAATGTCAACGAACAAGAAGGACAACGAAGGAGCAAAGTGTGATTATTGAAGAGTTGGGTGAAGCCTTGCATTCTCCTCCTCGGATTGTGTTCATCATGAACAAATTTTCAAAATTGTACAAAGAAAGAAATTAATAAATGTAATGATTGGTGGATTGTTACTAAAAAATAATGAGATGGCCTCTTTCCTCTGAACTTGCCATATGTGATGAGAAAAAGCATGCAGAATGATGGAAGTATCATTCTTTGATTGTTCTTGGTGAAATTTAACAGATGGATTTAATAGGGGATACTATCATTTCATAGCATAATTGTATTGCAGTTGTTGTACCTTCAGAAAAATTTCATCAACATGGGACAAGCACATAGACATATGATTTTGTTGAGATTTCGATGAATCAAAATTTATAAAATCTAACATTATGTTCTCAATAGAATATATGTACATTTCTCACAAGCATATTGAACATGATACCAACTTTGTATTGACAATGAATCAATATTTATTTACTCTGGTCGAGGATGAAACATCAAGGTAAAAGTCATGGAATTTTGTTCGGTTGTTTTTGAAGAAAAAAACATGAAAGGTGGATCTTGAATACATGCATCATAAAGTGGTAAATCAAGCTTTATGTTCTCCATATTGTGCAATTGTTTCATGCTATTGAAATCGTTTTGTTGTGTCTTGTTGGCACTTGCTCATGTGAAGGTCTAATGGATTTGGTTTGAAATGATCTGACTGTCTAGTTTAGCTCAAATAAATGATCCTAACATTTTTTGCATCAACTAATATGGGTTTTAATAACATTTTTGCTCTGAAATGGTTAATTTCTTGACATGCGACAGCTTGAGATGATTCGGAAGAAAATGGGGTGTTAAAAAGTGAGCACATTGGCACTCCAAAAGCTATGAGAATCGTAGATGGTGTAGGGAGAAATAGACGTGTGGATCAATATTGGATTGCAGCACAAGTCAAACTTTGATGTAGCACAGGCTTAGCATTGCCAATGGATTTTATAATGAGAAATATCAGATTTGTTCTCATTCACGAGAGCAGTTGGTTCAAAGAACATCAAGCTGGCTCTTCCAAGGTGTGGGTTTTGTTCGAATAAAGCTCTAAATTTAAATCCACACAGTTCCCAGGATCGTCTTTCATAGATTTTCTAAGATGGAGTAACATCCAGGATGCAGGAGATACGATTTATAAGAAATCAATCTCTGAAAGAGGCTTCATCAACGCAGTCATTATCATACTATTTGATATGGAGGGTGTGGAAAAATATCTGAAGTCTGTACAAATATGGAGGGTGTGGAAAAATATCTTGCAGATGAAAATATGGAATCGGATCTCAACAATGTGGACTTCCCCTCTCTTATATTAAACAATCCCAATATCTCACATATGGCAATCAAGAAAGTCATGTATCAGCTTCTCAAGGGGGCTCACTTACCGCTATAGCAAGGGAGTCATGCACATGAATTTGAAGCCTTTAAATTTGTTGATAAGCATGTGCAAAGAATTGTTGAATATTGGTGATTTCGGGCTTGGTAAATGCCAAGGAAATTTATGACTGACCATTGCTACAACTTTAATAGGGAAAGAGCACTCCATAGATCAAATATAAATCTGTCATTTGTTCTTTTGTAAATGAACTGTTTATGATTTATGTGCATCCCAACATTCACCCTTCCATTCAATTAGCTTATAGCAATCATATGGAATGTTCTCGAAACAACACTAAAACCAACTGTCGATTCTCATACACAAGATAAGGTACTATTTTGAAATTGGTTGTAAGGGGATTCGTCTATTATATACATACATGAATCAACACTAGCATTTATTTATCAAAGAATTTGACCACTTAATGAGATATGGGCTATTGATTGGTTGCAGTTGGGTCTCATTGAATTTTATGCAGTAGGAGTAGAACACTCTGTATTACATCTATTATATTCAAGGTTTTGGCGTTCAGGTTATGAATAATAATATTGCATCCTTCTCCGAGTGTTGTATTTGTGACTTTCTTTGAATATTGAAATACTTGTTATTTTCTTTGTTATATTGAGTAGTTTTCAAGGTTTTGAGTAGGATTGTTATTTTTTAATGATTTACAATGGGCTCAACATACATGGCTTCTTCTTAGTAATAAAGAATATTCTAATCAGAAATCAAGATTGTGAAAGGATTTATGGTTACTTTTGAACTATTGGATTTGGGTTAAGATTATCAATATGTTTTCAGGTATGATATTGGAATCATCTAAAAACCCAATATGTTTTATTTACTAAAGATTTCCACCTTCATTATTATTTCTGATATCTTGTGTTCCTTAGTGCCATGGATTTCCATGTCATTCCCTTTTGTACTTGAGACATATCTTATACATATTTCATTAAACCTTTTATGTGTCTACAATGTTGGATGAAGGCACCCAATGGAAAGACCTCGGTCTAATGGTTTATTTGGAGCTGGTTGCTATCTCCAACATTCATTAATCCTCCAACATTTATTTATTTTTCAATCATTGAAATATGGGATTAGTGTTTCTATGAAAGAGTTATTCTAAGGAAACTCTGAACAACAATCTTTGTGACAGTTTGATGGTTACCCCCTCTAGCCCAAGATCCAACTTGAGGCACAAATCGGGGAGGTTTCTTCAAAGCATACATAGGGTGCCTTGGAATTTTTCCCTCGATGGGAACAACCAGAGGAACAACAAATCCCCATTCATACAAACAACACAAATATATTCTCATTGCTACATATTATTTTAACCATTGGTCATAAGTTTTTCTGTTAATTTAGGTAAATGAGAAAGTAGTGATTCAGTTTTTAGAATAATATTTGATTACAAGGTTTGGGGTTCCTTATGTTATTGTTTTTTATAGTGTTTCTTACTTATCTTCCAATTTGTTGTATGTGTTTTCATTAGAAAAAGGAATTGTTTTAAGATATTCAATCAACTATTATCCATAAGGCAACAATGTAACATAATTAATTACCAATAAAAATATGATTCAAATTCTAAGAAAATTGTGACAGAGAATCATAGGAATTGGCACAATGCATTGCCTAATGCTCTTTGGGATGATAAAGATACTCCTAAATAGGATTTGGGTACTTACCCATTGATCCAGGTGGATATCGGTGGCCACCCACCTTTTCCAACTCGCTCAAACAATTTTCTGGCAATTTTGGCAATTTACTATTTTTAGCAGTTTTTAACTTTCGGGGCCATTTTTAGGGCCTAAATGAAGGTTTTTCGGGATCGAGTTTCTCAAAGATAGCTAAAGGCTTTGATTGAGACCCCAAAATGAATCTCCTAGACGACACCTTTCCAACGGTCTATCTTGCGCCTAAAATGGAGATCGTATGCAAACGTTACGACCCCGAGAAGTTGATGTACTAACTTACCCAAACAGGGCCCACATGACTTTTGGTGCTTCATCTCCTAGGGTTAGGTTTTTGAATGTCTAGGGTTTTTTGTTGGAGTTACTTCACACACACCTAGGATTTCTTTTACCTAAGGTTTTTCCTTGTTTATTAGTCATAATTAGTCATTATCTAGTCTCCTATATTTTAGGGGAGAATATTCCACCTGAATAATATTCTCTTTTAGTTGACACTTTAGTTTGACTAGTTGAATTGAGTTTAGATGATGCATTGGTTTTGTCACCATGCAACATTGGGATCATCACCATGATAATTTGACCTTGCCTTGGTATCATCACCACACTGACGCATTAGCCTTGATTCCCTAAGTTAACTCCTCACTACTCTCTCTTCAGTCAGTTAATTGAAGACTAGTTGACTAGTTAACTCAACTAGGTGGCAGTTCACTCCCGTAACTGCCTGAGAGACTAGACTAGGTGGCAGTTCACTCCCATAACTGTTGGTGTGTTTCCATATCACTCTATACAACAACTATGGTGCATTGGTTCACCTCCATTGCACACTCATTGAGCTATATAGAGTATATCATGTGTAAAATATTCATTATTCACAACAGTTAATGAGAATTATTTCATTCTTTCTCTCCTTCTTTTTCTTTCTCCAATTCTCTTTGCAAATGTGTTTATTATTGTTTAGCTAGATCTATCCTGTGTAGGTTCAACACATTTACATTTTTGACATTCCTGTTTATTGTAAAAAGGCCTTCAGAGCCTCATTGTAGTCATCTTCTTGTGAATGAGCGCAGTCGTCACATATCTTCTCAGAGATAAGCCATCACCATTCTAGCAATCTTGTTTTCTGCTGCATTTTACAGTTTCAGCTTATTTCCTTATTGAATAGAAAACCAATTTTACTATATCTCTCTTATTTTGTGTTAAACATCTTTTAATAATCTGTATTCATTTCATTATGCTCATAAAATTTGGATCAGTGGTATCAAAGCGGTCTACTCCTTGTCATATTAATGCATGTCCCCAACGAGGTCAGGGTACAAAGAATTGGGTCTCGATCTTGTTTCTCTTGAGGACAAAATCTCTTGCATGCCCAAGTGACCTCTCATGGAAGGAGAAAAGAAAGATGACGAGACATGAGATCCTTTCAAAATGTTGCTTGAGGAATCCCTCACGCAACAGAGGAAAGAGATGATAGATAGTTTCGCGCAAATCCTTCAACAGCTACCAACAGGCAACACATCTTCCTCAAGTGGAGGCGCCGCCCCCTTCAAGGTACAAATCAACTTCGATATTCATATATTTGAAGGTCAGATAGATGCATATGTTGTAGACAAGTGGTTGAATCTACTAGAAGGGTATTTTTTTGTCCATAACTTTTCGAATAGAGAAAATATTATTTTTGCACTCCTCAAAGTCGTTCCCCATGTCAAATATTGGTAGGAAAATTTCTATGAGAAAAAGGAAATAGAGGAACCCTCATTATTTACAGTCGCAACCACCTGGGAATCCTTCAAGGATGCTATCAAGGAACAATACTACCCTGTCGAAAGTTATGACGACCTGTATACCAAATGGACTACACTACGACAAGAAAGAGACCAACCAGTGCTAGAGTTCACAAATATCTTCCATATCTTGTGCACCAAGATAGGTATCAAATATTCATAGCGATATCTGGTGCTCAAGTATCACGTTGCTCTGCATAGATACATCCAGACCGAAATGGAATTTCTAGACATATTGTCCTTGGGCATGGCCTACTGATATGCCGCCAAAATCGAGCAGAAGCTCAAACAAAAGATACAATTTGGGCCTGGGAACCCCTCACAGCAAAATCCAGGAAGGGTCGGCCCCAACCCAAATAAAAAATGAAAGAGAAAATATGGATAGTATCAGGACAACTAGTCCAAGCTGCAAGTAAATAAGGACACCGGAAAAACAAAGAAAGATACCAGGAAGTGGTGCGACTTCCATAAGAGCCCTTGGCATACAACTGCTAACTGTCGCTCAAAGAAGTCGCTAGTGGCTGAAGTTAAAGCCTCTGAATCAGATGCAGATTCTAACTATGAGTCATAATCAGAAAGGGGAAGACAGATCATTGATGCGGAACCCAGTGCTACCATTGCTACCACCAAGATCTAGCCTGGTGAACCAGACGATCCAGAAGAAGGTGAGAACCTCTTCCATTCATAGATATGGGTAAAAGGCATATCGCTGCACTTCATTCTTGATAGCGGTAGCCAAAATAACCTCATCTCAGTAGAGGTCGACAAGCAGTTGGCCCTGTCGATAATGTTGCACCTACAACCCTACACCATTGGATGGCTCCACCAAGGAAGCAATCCCCGCATCAGCCAACAATGTCGATTGTTGTACGACATCAAGCCCTTCAAAGATGAGGTATATGAGTTTGTAATGTTCTTTTGAGACAACCTTATTTATGGAAATGCCATGTTGTATATGAGTCTAGGCCTCATAGTGTTATTATTACTTTGAACAATAAATTGTATAGGATACCCGAGGCAGTCCCTCCTAGTGTTATTTCCTTGATCTCTTCCAAGCAATGCAGGAAGGTCATCTCTCAGACCGAGAAATTTTTCTTCTTCGTGATTCACTCTTAGAGTGAGCGAAAGATTGCATCCACATCCAGGGCCTCCCCGACCGATCTCTCCACACAACAGAAGCAAGTGGATAAGGTCATGGAAGAATACTCATATATCTTCTCCTCTCCTACCAGAGAACCTCTGCACTACCAGGTCAAGCATCCCATCTATCTGACCCCAGAAGCACCGCTACCCAATGGGTCAGTCTACCGCCGATCTTTGTTAGAAAACGAGGAGATCAAGAGGCAGATCCAAGAATTTCTCCACAAGGGGCACATATGTCCCAACTCATCTCCTTGTGGGAGCCCAATCATGCTGGTGCAGAAGAAAGATGAGACCTGGCGACTCTGCATTGATTACCAATCCCTGAATAAAATCACAGCCTGAAACCGGTACCTGATTCCCCGAATCGACGACCTCCTTAATCAACTGAAGGGGGCCAAATACTTCAGTGAGATTGATCTGAATTTTGACAACCAGCAGGTCCCAATATAACAGACAGATGTATGCAAGACCGCCTTCAAGTCAAAATAAGGTCTTTTTAAATGGTTGGTCATGCCCTTTGGTTTGACAAATTCTCCAACAACGTTTATTAGGATGATGGATGATATCCTATGACCTTTCACCAATACTTTTGTAGTGGTGTGTTTGGATGACATCCTCTTCTACAACAAGACTTGGGTGGAACACTTGCAGCATATTTAGTAGGTTCTGCACACTCTACGACAACACAAACTATATGCAAACTTGGAAAAATGCTCCTTCGGCATGGACAAGGTCCATTACTTAGGCTACATTATTGATCGACATGGTGTGCATGTGGATCGAGCCAAGATCTAGGTCATCCATGACTGGCTATCCCCAACCATACTCATTGAACTTCAGATGTTTTTGCGCCTTGCCAATTTCAATCGCAGGTTCATGTTGGGATTCTCTCATATCACATGGGCCCTCAACAAAGTAACCAGGGGTGGAGGTAAGGAAAAATTTGTGTGGGGCCTATCCCAACAACAACCTTCGATGACTTAAAGAATGTTTTGTGTTCATCCCCAGTACTTTCATTACTGGACCTACAACATCCCTTTGATATCGAGACAGATGCTTCAGACTATGTTGTGGGCATCATTCTCACTCAACACGACCACCCCGTGGCATATCATAGTGAGACACTATCAGATGTTGTCTGTAAGTACCCTACTTATGAAAACGAAATGTAATCCATTATGCAAGCCTGCCACGAGTAGAGACATTACATTCTTGGCAAGGAGACAGTCATCCACACTGATCACAAGCCACTATAGTTCATGCAGACCCAAGAAAAATTGCAGAATGAGTGCCATCAGAAGTGGTCCACATACTTACAACAGTTCCACCTCAACATCAAGTATAAAATAGGAAATACCAATCGAGTTGTTGATTTCCTCAACCGACCTCCAGTCACAACACTCACCACAGTGCTAGACTCTTATGGCCACGAGACCTCTGGATGACCCCACCTCTACGAGACATAACTTGACTTCTCCACCACCTACTAAATGTTGGGTGCTAACTTAGTGGTCGCTAATTTATATCTTCAAGATGGGTTGTTGTGTCGTATGGGCCTTCTTTGCATTCCATCAAGCGAGCACGTGAATCTAATTTTGGAAGCTCACTATATTCGAGTGGAAGGACACTTTGGCATCGAAAAGATAGTGGTAGTGTTGTACAAACATTTCTACTGGCTAAAACTTTGATAATATGTCAGCAAGTATATCAGTTCTTGCACCGCCTACACTATTGCTAAACCGACCAATAAGAAACAGAGTGTGTACACCCCTCTTCCTACTCCTAACAAGTCATGGGAATTGTTGAGTTGTGAAAAAGGTATAGATATCCTACTTATTCTCATGGTTTATGATATAATCTTAATTGACTTTTCTATTAATTAGAGATAATTAGGATAGGAAATGATTAAAATGTCTTCTAGAAATATCATTGAGTAATATTAGATAAATTCTAATATTCGGTTGGAATTGTGTGATTTTGTTGCAAGAATGGATAAATATTGTCAAACCCAAGATAGTTAAAAAGATTTCGAGGATATGAAGACTGTTGAAGGTTGAAGACACGAGGCGCAAAGCAGTTTTAATAAAGATCGATTCCCTATTTTTTAAACCTTATAAATAGTAAAATAAATCCTGAAGATCTTTCGATCCTCGGGATAGCTTAATTTAACCATATCATTGTAATACATAAGGGGTAATGAATCCTGAAAAGGATCAATCTAAGAATTTTATCCAAGCATTCAAAATTCGGAATTGCTCTGTGAAAGAAGTCTTTTGTAAATGTTGTATCAATCATGGAATTAATAGAAGCTTTTGGCATTTTCACCATTCTTGCATACTGATTTTCCAGTAGTAGTGCTTCTAAGGACCGAGGGCCTCGTCTAAAGGATTTACTATCTCAATCTGTAATTGTATCAGTTTGATTTTCATTTTGTGATTTAAATCTCTTTTGCAATAGTTATGATGAATGCATGAGTGTGTTGATATTTTTATATTGGTTGCTTACGAAAGATAGGTATTTCATCTGAATGTTATCAATTTTTGTTCCAATTTCCATCGTTGTAGTATACTGCTTGACATTTCCTCTCATTTTCAAACATGTTGTCCCTTTCGCTTAAATTAGCATTTGCTATCCCCTTCGCTTAAATTAACATTTGTTGTTCCTTTCGATTATACTACATTTGTTGTTCCTTTCTATTAGACTACATTTGTTGTTCCTTTGGATTATATTACATTTGCTATCCCTTTTCACAGATACAATAATTCGTCGTTTCTTTTCCAGCAAGTTGATTAATAGTTGATAGATTAGTTTTGCAAGTATTTTCCTAGATTATATTATTGCTTCTTAGTAGATGAATTCAATAGATTAGTTAATTCCTTTAATTCACATCATGTTATAGATCATATTTCAATTCTGTCATAGATATTAGCTTTAGAATTTTAAAGGAATATGTGAGGAACTTGATTGTTGATAAACTCAGATTTTCTTTAACTACATGATTTTAGCCTCTACAGTTATCTGCATAGACTTTGCTAATATTCTTGAAATAAAAGACAAATCCTCAGGTTGATAAACTAATGTTAAACTAAGGATGTTTTTAGGACATATTTAGAGCCCAACATTTTGGCGTCGTTATTGGGGAGAGTGTCAAATATATCATAGGTTGCATCTCTAGAGGATGAGGTATTGAAGACGGAAGGTAAGAACCTACGCAGGAAACAAGTAAAACGGTTGTGCCAACACCTACCTCTAGCTGATGTATAGAGGTCACTTAGGTACTTAGAATTTTGTGTGAAGTGTGCATGACTAAGAAGAAATAACTTGAAAAACCAAAACCCCACCAAAAAATACAAAATCCCAGGGCCCGGTTGCCCCTGGAAGAAGTAATTTAATAGACGGAATCATCCGAAAAGTTGAATCCAAGCTTCGGTTGGACCCATGAGAGGTTCTACACAAATACCCCAGGTAGAAAATTCACCAACTGCAGCCCATATTGAGGTTCATAACAGAACTGAAGGGACTGAACAAAGTTTTCAAAATACAGATCTTCCACCTCTCATCCCTTTAGATGAGGGGAACTCTTGTAATCTGTAGGAAGGAGAAGGGGAGACCAACAGGGTTGCTAAGGCAAACCCATCACCACCACCTGGTCCTATATCTCTTGTGATAGGAGAAGGTATACCTAAAATCCCAGATAGAGGTAGTGTGATTAAATTCCCTATGGGATCAAGTAATCAATCACCTTAAATAGAACACCCAGGACAAGAAATTCCTAAGGATTATTGGCATATTTTCAACCAAATGGCACAACCAAATCAACCACGAGCCCAAACCTCCACTTTGGAGTACCCGATAGTCGATCTAGTTGCTAATGCCCCCACGAAACAAATCCCATTACAAAATCTGCCAACCTTTCATGGATTAATTTCATAAGACCCTAATGTGTTCCTATTTGAATTTGATGTCTTGTGTAGGGGATATGAATACACCTCTGAACCCTAGAAACTGAAGTTGTTCCCTTCTACCTTGAAAGGAGAAACTTTACGCTGGTTTATGGGATTAGGAGGGGGAACTATAAACTCATGGGATGAAATGAAACAAGCCTTCTTAATGAAGTATCAGGATTATTGTAGAACCAGAGATCTAAAAGATGAAAATTTTCAAATGTCTGCAAAGTAAAATGAGACATTAGAAGAATATGTTGAAAGGTTTCAATACAATCTGCAAAGATCTCCTTATGGCACATTACCAGGTGAGGTACTCAAAGCCACCTTGATTAAAGGAATGAAGGATGAATAGGTAGAAACACTGAATTTAATGGGAAAGGGTGATATTTACCAAGAAACTTATGATAAAATTGTCCAATTGTGCATCAGGTGCTCACGTGGGAGTGCACGGACTAGATCAGGGATACATAATTCCATCACCAGAAATAGAAAAATTTCTAGCAGGGGTGTCACCCGAGATGAAGTTGGTAACCTGTTAGAGAATTTCAAAACTGACATTTTAAGTAGTCTGACTACAAAATTGGATGTCTTGCAGGCTAAACATAAACAAGTGGAAGAAAAACAGACATTGGCCATATTTTTCCACCGATGCAAAAAGAAACATGGTCCAAGGGAATGCCCTTTGGATGTGGTTCAGGTCTGCGCCATCTATGCCAGAGATCATGCAATGGAGAAATGTCCATCACTCCCAGGACTAAAAGTTGTATTTAGAGAAGCAGAAGAGGAAACAAAACCATTATACTTGATGGCTCAACGTCGCTAATGGCAGGCCCGTACCCTAGGTACACAACAAGATCCCTCTTCTTTCTTTTCTAGATAGTATAATTAACAACAAAATTTTGGAAACACATGGCAGGGCCATCCATTTGCTAACCCCACCTGGAAGTCCTAGCAATATCCTAACGCACCCTGTCCAAATCAATCTACTGCAAACCCCACCTGGCCAAACTCATAATACCTCACCCCATCTTGGAAAAAATCCAAGTAATAACCCCTATCCTTCATAGTGGTCCAACACGGCTGCCCAAAACCCCAATTGGAACCCAAATTGGCGATGCCTCATGGGAATCACCAATCAACCCATGAGGATGACCCCTCAAACTCAATCCACTTTGCAAGCTCCACTGCAACTACCCCATAATCCTCAACCACAATTGTGCCCTCAATTACCAAGTCAACCCCACCCAAATCCAAATAATAGACTAGTCTAGCTTGTGTAGATTTTTGAGAATGTGGACGGGGAAATCAACTCCGTAGGGTGCAACGAACTCCAGCTGAGGCCAGGGTGCATAATTTCTCTTGAAGGGAGTAACATTCACCAAGAGAAGGAGAATGAAAATAATGTACAACAAACAATAACACCTTTGACTGTGGTCATAACGGAATAACCAGAGTAGGGGGGAAGCAGAGTCGAGCAACATAATCCCGATGAGGATGTAACTCCTCCTCCCTCGTTCCCCAAAATACTAATGATAGAAAAACCAGATCCTAATTTCGACATCACAGGGGAACTAAGGAATCTATATGTTAAGATCCCACTCCTGCAGGCTCTGCAAGAGATCCGAATTTATGCAAAGACAATTAAGGAATTATGTGGGAAGAAACCTATCAGGAAATTTAAAAATTCATCATCAACTGTGCACGTGGTAGGTGCCTTGTTCGACCTCATTCTAGGAAGACAGGAACTGGTCAAATATACAGAACCATGGAATCTCGTAGTAACATTTCATATAGAAGGTTGTTCATTTCGAAATACACTAGTGGATTTGGGGGAAACCATTAATATCTCGACCATAGAGACTTGCAACACCCCGGGTTAAACTTCCTTCGAACCTACTCCAATTATGTTACAATTGGCTGATCGATCAGTGGTCAAACCAATTGGTACATTATAGGACATAGTAATTTCAGTCGACTCCTGGGAATATCCAGCTGATTTCCTCATTATCAACCCAAGACGTGGACTCGATGGACATCCATTAATACTGGGGAGACCATGGCTCACAACAACATATGCATACATAGGATGTCGCACGGGCAACATGACAATTTCTAGAGGAGGTGCTATGAATAATCTCATCATGTATCCTCCAGCTAAATCGAGCCCATCCATTATACATCAGCAGTTTCCACCACCGAGATATCCATAAAAATATCTACGAACCCCTCTCACACTGGAAGAAGCTCTGGGACTAAAGAACCAACTAGAATATGATGTGATCAACAACTTCATTAAAATCCCAACTATTGTAATTAACCCGACATGCCAAATGCTAAAAGTTGTGTTAGATAATGAAGCACAGGGAGATACACTGGAAGAATTGATGGAACAAAATATCACCACTACCATTGTCCATAACAACAAATCAGTTGATATTTCACTAGGGAGGTTTCTAAATATTGATGTTAATTTAAATAAGCAACAACAACACAAATTGATTCAGATCCTTTCTAAGTATCAGAAGGCTTTTGCCTAGGAATATTCTGACATGAAGGGCATTGATCCCCAACTCTGCACACATAATATTTATATTGAGAAAGATTATCGACCCATCCAACAATCCCAAAGAAGATTGAATCCTCACCTCAAGGACATTGTTAAAGAAGAATTACATAAACTGTTGGATGTGAATTTTATATATCCTATTTCGGGCAGTCGATGGGTTTCCCCACTAGTGATCGTTTCCAAGAAGAAAGGGAAATGGTGAATCTGTGTAGAATACAGAGAACTCAACAAAGCTACCCAGAAGGACCACTTCCCCCTACCCTTTATCGATCATGTCCTTGATACTTTGGCAGGGAAGAAGTTTGTCTCCTTCCTAGATGGTTTTAGTGGCTATAATTAGATCCAGATTGCCCCAAAAGATCAAGATAAAACTACATTCACATGTCCCTCGAGTACCTTTGCTTACATAGTATTTTCCTTTGGATTATGTAATGCTCCAGCCACATTTCAGAGGTCCATTCTGAGCATATTTTCTGATCTGATTAATGAAGGGATTGAAGTTTACATGGATGATTTCACCCCTTATGGAGATGACTTTGATCAAGCTCTAAGCAATCTGGAGAAGGTACTAGAATGATGGATTTCTACCAGGTTATGTTTAAGTCATGAAAAATATCATATGATGATGATTGAAGTTGTGGTACTAGGACATTATATTTATGTAGACGGAATCAAGGTAGACCCAGAAAAAATAGAGGTAATCCTTAATCTACCTACACCACGTACACAAACTAAGGTATGTAGTTTCCTTGGTGCTTCAGGATACTATCGCAGATTCATGGAAAATTTTTCAAGAATGGTTGCACCTTTGCATGCTTTAACTGGTAATGCAGAATTTCAATGGTCTGATAAGTGTGATATGGCATTGACAGGACTTAAAAAGTTGATTTCGACAGCACCAGTGCTGAGAGGACCAAACTTAAAAATACCATTCCACATCTCCACAAATGCATCGGATATCGCCATAGGCACTGTCCTTGGATAGGAAGAAGACAAGAAACCTTATGATATTTATTTTATTAGCAAAAACCTTACTCCCACTGAATTAAATTATACAGTAACAAAAAAATATTTTTTAGCCATTATACATGCTATTAATAAATTTCATCACTATATAACAGGCTATCCAGTTATTCTGTATACCGATCATTCTTCTATTAAATATTTAGCTAATAAACCTATTACTAATGGACGGGTTACTCGATGGTTATTAGTATTGTAGGAATTCGACATCACTATCAAGGATCGACCTGGAAGAGAGAATCCTGTTGCAGACTTCCTGTCTCACGTACCAAAAACAAATGATTGTTTGACAGTTGAAGACCAATTTCTAGACGAACATCTGTTCGCTGACACTACTAAGCCACCTTGGTACACTGATGTGGCAAATTATCTGGCAACTGGGAAACTACTAGCACATATATCATCAAGGGAAAGGAAACTAATTGTCTAACGCATTGCACGATTCACATGGATTGGTGGATATCTTTTCCACAAAGGGGTTGATTTCCAGATCCGAAGATGTGTAAGAGATGACGAAATCTATGACACACTGAAGGCAGGTCATGATGAGCCCTGTGGTAGACATGTTGAAGACCGCAGGACTGGGCATAAGATTTTACATATGGGCTATTATTGGCCCTCAATATTCAAATATGCAAAGAAATATGTCCATACCTGCGACAATTGTCAAAGGATGGTTGGACCAGACCAAGATGATGAAATTCCCCTGCAAGCACAAGTAGTCACAAAACCTTTTGAGAGATGGGCACTAGACTTTTTTGGACCCTTCAACCCAAAATCAAACCAGAAGGCCTATATACTAGTTGCAGCAGACTACATGACCAAATGGGTAGAGGTATAAGCCTTGTCAAACGCAATAGAGGAAGCAGTCATTAAATTCCTTTTCAAATTATTTGTACACTATGGATTACCCAGGGAAGTATTCACTGACAGAGGGTCTCAATTTACAGCCCATAGAATCACGACCACCCTAAACAATTATCATATTAAACATAGATTTACTTCCCCATACCACCCACAGGAAAACGGGCAAGTAGAAAGTACCAATAAAGTCTTGGAGACAATTTTGACAAAAACAGTCTCAACAAACCATCAGAATTGGGCAACTGAGCTTCCAAATTCCTTATGGTATTACCATACAATGTGGTGTAACACCATTGGATATTCTCCTTATCATTTAGTCTATGGAAAAGAACCTATCTTCCCGATTGAGAGTGAGATAAAGACTCTAAGGATGGCCCAAGAAATTGGACTGGATCTTACAGAGGCACATAAACAATGCCTACACCATCTCAATGAGTTAGACGAAGCATGCCTATCCACCCTACATTGCACAATTGTCATTCAGCAACAGAGAGCTAGCTGGCATGATAAACATATCAAGAAGAAATCTTTTCAGAAAGGTGATTGGGCACTTCTCTATGATTCCATATTTCAGGATTTTCTTGGAAAATTATAGACAAGGTGGCTAGGACCATATGAAATCAATGAAGTTCACAATAATGGCACTGTCACTTTAGTTACCATCGATGGGTATGTTTCTCCTTTTCTGGTAAATTGACATCGACTACGACTCTACCATCAACCACCTTCAAAAGAATCATTTTGCCAAGAAGTAAGTAAAGACCCTACTGTTCAGATTCTAGATGGCTGGGAAGGTAACCCAACATCTTCAACTTCATAAATGATGATTTTTATCATCACTGTACATATTGTATATAGCTTTCTTTACAACATTTGATTGATTTTTTACTTTTTACTTTTTTTAGGAAAGTCACTTGAGAGAATAATAACTAGAAAAGACGATTATAATGAATATAATTAACACTCTTTTATGTTCCTTTCTCCTTCCTCACTTTGTAAAAATCATCAAATATAAACCATGTTTTCACAAAATATGAATATGTCATGTTCCGCAGCAAAAATCAGGCAACTATAATAAAATACTAACGCTAACAAACCATCCAGTACTTTGATTATTGAATAAACCTACCCATAAATATTGAATGAATTGAGTTGATGACTAATCAATCCTAGATTCACTAAAGCAAAAATGTCTGCGGGAGTTTTACAATCACTTAAATGGTCAAAATTGTATGTTGTCGTCCATTCGAACGGAACAACTGCCATCCCCTTCGTGCGATTGTTGTTCCCTTTGCTCAGAGTTGTCGTTCATTCGAACGGAACAACTGTCGTTCCCTTTGTACGATGGTTGTTCCCTTTGCGTACAATTATTTTTCATTTGAAAGTAATGATTGACGTTCCTTCTGTTACACAGTTTCTCCCTTTATAAATTTATGTTGTTCCTTTTTCAGATAGCGTTGTTCATTTGAAAGGAACAACTATTGTTCCTTCTACGTTTTTTATTGTTGTTCCTTTTTCTCAAAAGTCATGATTCTTTTTTGAACAACGCATACCATTATTATGTCAGTCACTCCTCTGGGTATGACCTTCACCAATTCATTTTCATCAACACTAGTTCTGATTTTTCATTTTGTGTAGATCATTTAACATACTTTACCGAACTATTTTTGGATTAATTTCTCTGAATCATCCTAAAAATTGTTCAGAATTCATCAACCACCATAATTCATTTATTTTCCCTATATATCCACATATACTTGAATGATAATTTCTTTCATATCATAATAAGGAATCTTAAACACATTCTTACTTGGCATTCTTACACTTCTTACACCATCCCTTACTCTTAAGGAGTAGATGAGCCTCCCTTGATGGAGCCTTAAAAATAAAAATAAAAAACACACTCATCAAAATAAAATAAAGTTTGTTTCCACAAAGAATAGGGAGTCTCATCACGAGCCAACCTACCATGATCATCAGATAATAACATAAGTGACATTCCCACTATGGCTACCACACCAGGGCAATGGCCTTTGGCATTTTTATTTTTTTTTTCGTCAAAGGAAAAGAGGTCTCATCACAAGCCGACTTGTTCACTTAGGTTACAATCTAGTGAGTGGCAATATCATCATCTGGATACCAAACCAATATAATGGTCTTCTTGGAAAAGACAATTCAAACTATTTATTAAGGATATCGACTCATCTATGGGTTAAAAGGAAACCATGTCGAGGCTATGGACGCTTATTGGCAGCAGTGGCTCTGCCTATGGTATCAAAGTTTATCTTAAATACGCCAAGTTTTAGTGTGTTCTTAGATTTCCATTTCTAAGCAATATCATTCCAGTTATACCCAAAAAACAACTTCCTACCTCCCTTACATCCAAGGAGTTACTGATAAAATTGCAAAAATATTGAGCAAGAAAGAAATCAAAACCTCTTTCAAACCACTTGATACCATCAAACAGAAAACGAGACCAGTTAAAGACAAACCTAACAAACTCAATTACAAATGAGTATACATAATAGAATGTTCGTGTGGAAAATGCTACATTGGAGAAACATGTCTCTCTTTTCACACTAGGATTAAAGAGCATGGTGCTGACATTAAGAATGAATGAACCTACACTTCAGCCTTAGCAGAACATTCTCTCACAACAAAGCATCACATATGCTTAGAAGACACCAAAATCGTAGCAAAAGAAGACTACCTCCTTAAATGACGAATTAGAGAAGCAATTGAAATCATTAAGAATCCCAACATATAAACAAAGACAACAGTTTGGAGATTAGCGATAATTGGATCCTGCTCGTTTGGGAAAGAAGATAGCAATAACCTGATCCCTAGGACTTAATAACTTGTACCATTGTTAGGGTTTATTAATAGGTTTTAACCTAATCACTACCTTAGACTATTATAAATAAAAATTAAACTAGTTTTACTTATTAATAATCCTAGAATACTTATTTTTACTTATTAATAATCCTAGAATACTTATAACCACCATTAAATTATTTCTAAAACTAAACCCTAAATAGTAATAAATCATTAATAATATTATTACCTCTATTAAACTAATTCAATCCTCTTTTTAAAACTAATAACCAACATACGACATAGATTTTAAAGTAAAATATTTCTTTAAAGTAATATTTATTACCAATTTTTATTAAATTCTAAATGAAACCAAACTATAACACTAATAATAATATTATTAATATTACCTCTAATGCAATTAAAATCAAACCTTAAATTAACCTAAAAAACTAGCTTATAACATTATTATAATATTAATAATAATTAAATTATAAAATTAAAATCAACTTGTTTTTAACAATTTAATATGAAAATTCTGTAGTAAACCCTAAGATTTTCACTGAGGTGACCCTATAAGTTTCTTACACTCAACCAAGTAGTATTAATTAGGGCTCCTCTCTTGAATTTTCCCTCAGGCTATTATGTCCTGAAGATGGATCATGTTGTGGATCTGAAACGTCGACAAATGATAGACAATATTGTGGTTCTTCCGATTAATTCTGAACAAAACTCTCAAACAGAAACCTTAACCATCAAATTTAAAATTATTTGGAATCTTTTTCCTCAAACGGTTCTAACATAAGTATGTCAATTTGAATTTCCCACACAAAATGATGATGGTTCATAATTACCGCTAAAAGTGCTTTTTGAAAATTATTAATGATTGTCTTTCCAACGGCGGCAACGACATAGTAATCAAACCTCACCACAACTATATGCCATTATTACACTCATACTTTTGATGGTCGAGGTCTACCTTTCCATTTATGGGGGGAATATACTTGGCACGTTTATCGATAGATTGCAATGAGTGCAGTAAATGAGAAAAATTCACATTCTTATACACAATGTTGTTCTATATTTGCTATTTCTACTGTTTCAAAAGTTGTTTGAGTTAAGTTGCAACAAGGAACGATAGTCATCCTCACCTGCTTACAGTAAATATGGGTTTCCGAAGTGTGCGCCGGGAGCCAACATTACTACAGGTAATAGAGGAGGCAAGAGAAATCTTACACCGTTTGGGGTGGATAGAGTACTTCAACCAGTTGCAAGGATATGACACGAACATCACGCTCGAATTCTTCCAGAACATGCAGGGAGGGGTCTCCATGGTTCAAGATATATGAATTACGGTCACAGAGGAAATCATAGCAGAGGTTACATGCCTCCTGAACACAGACATACAGTGGACTGGGAAATATATAGTGCTCAAAGAGGCTATGGAATCTTTTGTAGATCCTGGAGAAGAACTTGATAAAAAGGGAAAGGGACTCAACCCCAAACACTCTCAGTGAGCCATGGAAGGAGTTGGCAGGAGTAATACAAAGGTATATCACCTGCGACGGAAGGTACGATGTGATCCGTCTGTACCACCTCAAATTGTTAGCAACTCTCAAACAACGGTTAATAATCAATTTACTATTTTTTCTAAATTCCATATTACATGAGGTTGTTATAATAACACAGAAGGCTAAAGATCTCATTACTATAATCAACCACCATGGGTTAGTAAATATGATAGTAAATAGAGCCCTGAGCCAAACTCAAATAACCTGGGGTGATCTAGTTGAGGCCAATAGGCCTCTACAACTGGAACAACCCGAGTTGCATCATGAAAACCTACCATAGGGAATTGAGATAGCACAGGAAGGGGGAGACACCGCACAAATGGAAGTTCCATTACCCCAACTGGAAATTGAGATAGAACGGGAAGGAGGAGATACCAACCAAATGGAAGTTCCATTACATCAGTCTGAAATTGAGGCAGACCCCGTCCAATTGGCAGAGACATCAAAGAAAAATATAAAAAGGACAATCACTGCCCCTAAAACCTCCACTGAGAAGAAAAAAAGAAACAAAAGGATAGCACATCCTAGAGAAACCCAGGAAATGATATAGACAGAGCAACCCTCACAAGAAAATACTCAGGAAAATATACATCCATCACCCGCGCACCTCACAACACAATTCCTCAAGGGTTATGAAATCGAGATGGATCAGGTTCTAGGGAATTTAGGGATATCAATTGACAGAGACATAAACAGGTCCAAGGAACAACAACCACTAGCTTCATCTTCAATCCATGTTGTACCTCCCTGGCATAGAAATGCCATTCCCCAAAGAAACAGAACAGGCATAACCTCACACTGAGGTAAATAACCATGTAGAACAGGCATAGAACATAAAGGAAACAAAGGAACAATTATTGACTGATCAGGGTGAGGAAGACCCTGATGTTCCACAAAAATAGAAAACAACAGGCAAAGGCCATAGTATAATCAAAAAGTTGAAACAGGAAAACAAGTTGTTGAGAATAAGGGTTAAAAGGATTAAAGTATTAAAGAAAAAAGTTGGCAGACTCAAAGAACTAATTAAAGAATTAAGAAAACAATTAGAGCAAGCTGACAAGGCCCATGAAAGAAAGAAGTCCAAAAGTCCTAAGACACAGGGAGGAACCCACTTCCTAGGAGGTCAGTCCATACATGTTCTGTAGGAACACAGACAAAGTTGCATGTCCCTAAAGAGATAGCAGAGATGGAACATCAAACTGAGATTCCAACAACAGAGGAAGCAGTTGTTCAAAATGAAGAAGGGACTCCTTTGGAGGTACATGAAATAGAACCTTAAATAGGGACTTCAACATCATAAGAGATAATTGCCCAACCTGAGGAACTGCTTCCTACAAACTTCCCTGCCCCCCTAGAGACTATCTATTCAGAGACCCAGACGGATTCCCCAACCACAGAAGAGACAGATGTTTAGACTGAGGAACCATTTCAGTCTTCTGAACAGAGTGCCATCATTGAGAGATTGGAGACAGAGTTGGTGCAAACCCAACAAACCTTAACACAGTGTAGAAGTGAGATGGTCACTATGGGAGAACATCAAAAAGTTGTTAAACAACTTAAAACCATTTCAACAAAAAAAAGAAAAATGTTTGTTGAGCTCACCAGAGAGTACAGAGCCAATTAGATAAATCTTTGGAGCAAATCAAATAGATTTGTGATGTCTACACTGATGCAATAGATTGTAGGGCTCTTGCTACTAATTATACCTTGTTTTTATTAGAGCATTATTTTTTGTTGAGGGTGAAATCTATTAGAGCAGGTAAACCAATTAAATTCACCACTGTCTCTGAGTTCATTTCATGTTTTAGAGAGCAGGAAGAGAAAGTGAAATACTTTTTGTGTGAGATATACCTCCACAATTTCATCTTGGAAGACAACAGGAAAGAGAATCCTAGTCCTTTTATTCGGGACATACAGTTTCAAGCATTCCTATCCTTTACCAAAAACCAAGTAAGGTGGGCTAAAGAACACAAGATATTCCAAAAGAGGGAAACTGGGTTAGATCTCTGGATTAGAGGAGAACCTCCAAAATCCTTCCCATCCATCATGCAACACATGACATTTATGAAGAGGGAAGGTGTGGTAGACTCTTTATCCCCTATCCACCAACAGGTTATGCGATCAGGCCTACCATATTTTAGGGAACTTAAAGAAGAAGCTCTTGTTGCTTCCAAATTAAGATGGTATGCCTCCCCAAGTGAAGTCAAGAGTAGGTAACCCTTTGGTTTCAAAATAGTTTTTGCAGCCACCTTCAGAGTGGAAAGGTATACTAGAATGATCCTGGAAGAAGGAACTTCCTGGATTGGGTGCAGATATAGTTCCCCTATAATTTGGTTTCCTCCAGAGGGTTACCAGAGAGATTATCAAATTAATGGAAAAAGGGAAGAAGTTGCTTTTGGAGAGCTCAAACACAAGAATGGGTTCATGGAACCTGGTGAACCAACCTCTCCTCCTTACATCATCACTTCTTTACATGTAAGATCTCATCTTGCATGAGGACATGCAAGAAGGTAAGTTGGAGGGTATGTTGAGTTGTGAAAAAGGTACAAACATCCTCCTTATTCTCATGGTTTATGATATAGTCTTAATTGGATTTTCTGTTAATTAGGGATAATTAGGATAGGAAATGATTAAAATGTATTCTAGAAATATCATTGAGTAATATTAGATAAATTCTAATATTTGGTTGGAATTGTCTGATTTTGTTGTAGGAATGGATAAATATTGTCAAACCCAAGATATTTAAGGAGATTTCAAAGATATGAAGACTGTTTAAGGTTGAAGACATGAGGCGCAAAGCATTTTTGAGAAAGATCGATTCCCTATTTTGTAAACCTTATAAATAGTAAAAGCAGTCCTGAGGATATTTCGATCCTCGGGATAGCTTAATTTAACCATATCATTGTAATATATAAGGGGTAATGAATCCTGAAAATGATCAATCTAAGAATTTTATCCAAGCATTCATAATTCATAATTTCTCTGCGAAAGCAGTCTTTTGTAAATGTTGTATCAGTCATGGAATTAATAGAATATTTTGGCATTTTCACCATTCTTGCATACTAAGTTTCTAGTAGCAGTGCTTCTGAGGACTGAGGGCCCTATCTAAAGGAGTTACTGTCTCAATTTTAATTGTATCAGTTTGATTTATGTTCTGTGATTTAAATCTCTTTTGCAATAGTTACGATGAATGCATGAGTGTGTTGATATTTTTATATCGGTTGCTTACGAAAGATATATATTTCATCTTAATGTTATCAATTGTTGTTCCAGTTTCCATTATTGTAGTTTACTTCTTAACAGTTCCTCTCATTTTCATTTCTGTTGTCCCTTTTGCTTAAATTAGAATTTGTTGTCCCTTTCGCTTAAATTAGCATTTGTTGTTCCTTTTGATTAGACTACATTTGTTGTTCCTTTCAATTAGACTACATTTTTTGTTCCTTTCAATTAGATTACATTTGTTGTCCCTTTTCACAGATATAATAATTCGTTGTTTCTTTTCCAGCAAGTTGATTAATAGTTGATAGATTAGTTCTGCAAGTATTTTCCTAGATTAGATTTTTGCTTCTTAGTAGATGAATTTAACAGATTAGTTAATTCCTTTAATTCACAACATATTATAGATCAGATTTCAATTTTGTCATAGATCTTAGCTTCAACGTTTTAAAGGAATATGTGAGAAACTTGATTGTTGTTAAAATCCGATTTGATTTAACTACATGATTTTAGCCTCTACAACTATCTGCATAGACTTTGCTGATATTCTTGAAATAAAAGACGAATCCTTGAGTTGATAAATTAATGTTAAAATAAGGATGTTTTTAGGAAATATTTAGAGCCCAACATGAATCCATATCAATGGACTACATGTCGGGCCTCCCGTCCACTAAGAGGGGAAATGACTGTGTTTTTTTTGTTGTTGATCGCTTTTCCAAGATGGTGATTCTAGCCACCTACAAGAAGAACATCACAATAGAAGCCACTGCCAAGATATTATTTGAACGAGTATGGGTACATTTTGGGATCCCACAAACCATTATGTTAGACCGTGAGAGTCGGTTTCTCATCACATTCTGGTCGAGCCTCTGGTCACTGCTGGATACGAATATCACCAAATCCACTGTCTTCCACCCCTAGACAGATGGCCAAACTAAGGTCGTCAATCGGATGATCGTACATATCCTACGCATGTAAAATTAAAAACACCCCCGCACATGGGATGAGAGTATTCCCTATGTCCAACATAGCTACAATTGAGCCCTGCATAGCTCAACTGGCCACAACCCCTTTCACGGGGGGTTAGGATTCCAACCATTGGGCCCCATGGATGTTGCACTACCCCTGGTGATCACCTCGTCTGATTCTTCCCCTGCTCGACCAGAAGCTGAAAAAGCCACTCGGTTCATTGATTGGATCCAACACATCTGCCAACAAGTTCAGTATATTCTACAGAAGTCTAATGCCAAGTACAAGCAGCTCCATGGTCAACATTGTGTGCCACATAAGTTTTAGGTGGGAGACAAAGTTTGGTTGCTCTTGCAGAAAGAACGCCTTGCAGGGACCCATTGGAAAATTCGCCCACTTTGTTATGGTCCATACACCATCACCAAGGTTGTGGGTGAAAATGATTTTGAGATCAACATTCCCCCTTTCCTTGGCCTGCACCTAGTCTTCAACGTGGCTCTCCTTCGACCATATTTCCCACCATTATTGGACACCTCAGAGATAGCAGAGTAGTTGAAACCAACAGAGCTCAACCCTGGTTGCATGCAATAGGCATCCAATGGTAAGATGTTTGACACACAGATCAAGGTCACTCGAAAACAAAGGATCCAACTTTATCTAGTAGTCAAAGAAGGGCAACTCCTGCACCAAGGCAAGTGGCTCACCCAGGGCCAAATTTAGCAGAAAATTCCTCATTTGATGGGGGGACTCAACCAAATGGATACCATTTCTTCCTAATGAGGGAGGATTGGTCCAGATGGATATCAGTGGCCACCCATCTTTTCCAACTCGCTCAAAACATTTTTCTGCCAATTTTGTCAATTTACTATTTTTAGCAATTTTTAACTTTCGGGGTCATTTTGAGGGCCTAAATGAAGGTTTTTCGGGATCAAGCTTCTCAATGATAGTTGAAGATTATGATTGATCCCCCAAAATGAATATCCTCTATGATACCTTTCCAACGAGCTATCATGCACCTAAAACAAAGATCCAAGAAAAAGTTATGACCCCGGGAAGTTGATGTACTAACTTGCCCAAAAGGGGCCCACATGAATTTTGGCGCTTCATCTCCTAGGGTTAGGTTTTTGGATGTATAGGGTTTCTGACATTCTTGTTTATTGTAAAAAGGATTTTAGAGCCTCATTGCAATCATCTTCTTGTGAATGAGCGCAACTGTCACATCTCTTCTTAGAGATAAGCCGCCACCAATCCAACAAGCTTGTTTTCCACTAGATTTTACAATTTCAGCTTATTTCCTTATTGAATAGAAAACAAATTTTAATGTATCTATGTTATTTTGTGTTAATCATCTTTTAATAATCTGTATTCATTTCATTTTTCTCGTAAAATCCACATCGCCCATGTTACTTAGTATATAGCCAAGAGGCAATACTTCCAGCCAATATATTTACTTTTGTTCTCTCCAATTGTTCCAAGCATCAAGATTTGAATATTATTCTACTCTTTTTTGGAGTAGGAATTTTTGGGAGTAAGAGAAACAAGTGAGATAGAGTGGGACAAAGGTAACAACAGGAACCAGAAAAGAAGGAAGACTAACACGACAAAGGGAAAAGGAAGTATCGTGCGACACAATTATGATGGCCAATAGTTCAAAAGGACTCAAAGGAATATTGTCATAAGTGTGATGTTTTTGAAAAAGTTGTGAAGCCATCTAGGAGGGATGAGATGCCATTAAGACCTCATGTTACTTTACAAATGTTCGATAAATGGACAATATATTTTGTAGGTCCAATTAATCCACTAGCAAGAAGATCAGGAGCAAGATATATTATTACAATGATAGAATACTTGATCAGATGGGCTAAGGAAACACCAGTGAAGGATTGCAATGCAGAGACTGTAGTGCGATTTTTATTTGAACATGTAGTGAAAAGGTATGGATGTCCAATAATATTGATGAGTAATCAGGGGACTCACTTAATCAATAGTACAATTGAGGAAATGTTTTCATAGTTTAAGATACACCACCAGGAGAGTACTCCTTATCACCCTCAAGCAAATGGAACAGTGGAAGCCTTCAACAAGATTTTGGAGAATTACTTGACAAAGATTTGTAAAGTGAACATAGATGATTGGGATTTGAAGGTACTAGCAGTATTTTTGGCTTATATAACTACATGCCAGAAACTAATAGGCCAGACGCCCTTTAGATTGGTGTATGGACATAAAGCGGTAGTTCCCTTAGATTATCTGATACCAATTCTATGCATTGCAGCAATTGCAGATATGAAAGAAATAGGCACGGTGTAGGAAATATTGACTCAACTGATGGAATTAGAAGAGGATAGAATCATAGTTGGTTTTCATCAGGAGGTACAAAAAGCAAAATATAAAGCATGGAATGATAGATATATCAAGAAGAATAATTTTAAGGAAGGAGATCTAGTTATCCTTTATGACAGTAAGTATTTGCATCACCTAGGGAATATCATAACACATTGGCCAAGGCCATATCAGATAAATTATGTCACAGATGGAAGTATTGTACAATTGCAAGACTTAGTAGGCAAGGAAGTTCAAGAAATGGTGAATGGTAGTTGGCTAAAATTGTATAGGGACAATCGACCTACTAACCCTCAGTAGTTGCAGCGCAACAAGTAGACTTGTACATATTGTAAATAGTAGGTGTTAAAAGAATAAAAAGGAAAAGAAAAGAAAAAAATGAAGAAAAAACCAAAAAGAAGTACTTAGAAGAATAAGTTCTAGACAACTCATTATGGATGACAGTGTGCAACAGAAAACCAGTCAGTATGATGAGAAATGAAGATACTATGTGCAGGAAAACTATAGAAGAAGAAAGTACTAGTGCACCAAGAGATTTAACATAGTAACAAATTAGAGCACACCGAAAAAGAAAAACAGACGGAAAATGAAAAACTAGTCACCGGAAAAAAAAGGCACGAAAGACACAATTATGAACCGTGCACATGAATCTTTGGAACATTTATGACAATGAATGAGGCGTGCTCTAAAATATTCATAGCATTAATGACAACACTTTATAACCAAAACTAGGGGTCGATAAGTCTCATTCCGAACTTGAGCAAACGCAGAGCTAAGACACAAGTAGTGAAGCACATCCAGGTGATTAATAGGTTAACAATGAGATCTCATATGAAAACCCATATATATTACAACATTATGGCACCACCAAAATTCAGAGCACCGAGCCAAATGATGAGAATAAGTCTTAGGAAAAAAAGATCATCACCTGAGCCAACAGTAGCAGCCAAAAACCCTGCACAGATGAAAGGAGTGGTGGATGTCGATGTCATTCCTTCACTAGAACCAACAAGCCCTACATTGGTCGAAGAGAATATGGAATTTTATCCACCAAGCATTGTATTCAAGCCAAGCCAGACACATGAAACAAACCTACCCACAACATAAGTAGACGAGGAGAGGACCTATTCCGATGAGCCAAGGGATCAACCTAGCATAGAAAAAACAAAGAAGGAACAAATATAGGTTGGGGAAATTACAGTGCAGAAGGAGTCTGGTAGAGAGGAAGAAGAGGAAGAGCACAAATATTAGGAAGCATGTACTTCTAAAGCACCAGTAAAGGGGAAAGGTAAACAAAAAGTCCATTTATCCTTGTGCAAGTAGTCAGAGGTAACCATTGTGCTACCGCACGTACTAGCAGGAGTAACCGTTGTTGAAAATTTACTTGGGTGCACAGAAAAACTACGATACTTGGATCATGATGTCATGGACATGAATAAGTTCTGATAATTTTCACAACATGTATACTTAGAGAGAAAAGGGGTCAATGCAATAGGAAGACACATACTAGAACATAAGCATTGGATACAAGGGTTATACAATACATGTATCATGAACCTGTTGGAGATCCCCCACTTTGGCAGGGGCAGGGAAGTGAATAGTTGGGTCAAGAAATTACTAGCAGTAATGCATGGAGGCATTTTATGGTTAGATACATAGGTATCCATTGATGTTGATTTGATAGCCAAAATAATAGGTATGATAACCAATGGATAACAACCCGCACAATACCATGATGACAAAAACAAGGAGAAGGCCTTAGAAAAAGAGATGAAATAGACATATGGCACAGAGAAAGGATATATGGGGATCATCATAAAATGGCTTAGTGAACCAACAAAAATACTATCCACAAAACTAATGTCCTATAAACTACTCCAAAAGTGTCGCAAGGAGGAAATGCCAACAGGTGTCATTGCAGCAGTTGCGCAGTGCGTGGAGGGAACTATCTTAATTTGGAGTTCATACGTATTAAACTTATATTTGGACAATTTCAAAGATGCCCAGGATGTAGGAACGAAGTTCCATTACTCCTAGATCCTCATTTTGATTGCATAAGTGGGTTGGAAGCACCCCAAATACACCACGTTTCTACAGAGAACTAGAAGGTACAACGCAATACAGTATGAGTCATTATGGCATAACACAGTTGAAAAAGATAGAAATAAAAATACCGACATCTTCAAGACATACCTTGAAGAAATCCAGGACAAGGTAGCATAGACTTGGAGGATCCCACCAGAGGTGGTGGAGTAGTACAAAATGATATCTAAATTTAAAGCCTCGTGACATAGCATGTGGATTTAGGTGAAAAGGGATTCAATAAAGGAGTGTTTGCAGATGTGGTATTGCGCCAAAACAAAAGAAGTCGAGTGGGTGATGAAAGAAAGGCAAGACAAATCGAATATTCTAGTCGAGCAAGAAAAAGATAAGCAACTAGCCTAGGAAAAAAAACCAACAGAAGCAGGTTCATATCAAACGAAAATTACCCTATCTCGTCAGAAAAGGAGAATAACATAGCATAAAAATTCAACATGAGGGAGCACAATAGCAAAGAAGAATACTATCCCCAAGCCAGTCACAGGACAAAAAGACTGCGCAACTCCTAATAATGGCTCAACACAAAAGAAAGACATCATCCTTGCACAAGAGGGACAGGCAGGATGGGACATACCAGATACCCTAGGTACAACACAACCAACATAGTCAATTCCACAAAAGAGACCAGTTGTACAGATAGGTGGGTCGCACAAGAATATGAAAGCACGCAAGGAAGCCCCAGAATACACGATAACAGAAGATGATACAGAACTAGTTGCGAAGAGGGTACAAGACTGCGCTGCTGAGGAATACTTGGAGGCATAGGAACAAAGAGAAATAATAATACATGAGCTAACAGAGGTTAGACACATTTTAGAGAAATATGCAGGACCAAGGCACATAAGGAAGAGACAACACAACAACAAACATTTCACAACGAGGGAATAACAATACAAATTACAACAATGATCAATGAAACTTTTAACATTACTAAGGACATGTTGTGAGTAGATAAATACATGGTGTAGATACAACTTAAGGATTTCAAATAGATAAAGTTGGTATTGGCAAGGATATCGATGAAGCCCTTATATAGACTACAGGTAAGTGTGGTGCATGTGGTAAAATCTAGGGCATGAATAGATGCAACAGACCTGGAGACAACCAGGGAAGCTAAGAAAATACTGGAGACAGTTATTATAGAGGTAAGATTGGAAAAACTAGAAGAAAAACAACGTCTAGAGAGATTGGAGAAAAGACTTGAAGTCTTCCAAAAAATTCCGGACAATGCACTCACATGATAAATCAACGCAGAGGAAAAACTCAAGAAGATAGCACATCCTATGTAGGAATATAAAAAGAAAATAGTAGATTTGGTTGGAAAAATAACACCAACCACACCTGCAGAGGTCATATATGAAAGAGAAGATCAAGCCATAGAACAAACAACTCGTATTTCACTAGAAGTTAAGTAAATAACACAACTTTATGAAAGGACCGCACAACTTTGGACAAGCCTAGCAGAAGATGAGAGGATCTAGAAGCTGGAGCGGAAAGAAGAAAATATGAATACAATAGTCTAGGATCTAAAGGAGAGGCAGAAGACAATTCCCATCATGGAGAACCTGAGGGTTGCATAGGAAATGAAGAACCTGCAACTAGAAGTCAAGAACATTTAAGAGGAAAGGAAAACTAGACATGCTCAATTGGAGCCCCTACAAGAGAAAGTAGAAGAAATGTTAACAGTGTTGGCAACAAAAAAAACCAGGATGGAGCAGGTGCACATAGAAAGAAGAAAAGTGATGAAGGAGAATGTTACAGTGCAAGTTGTGGATACCCCCATATAGAAGAATGCACAGATGAAGAAAAAAGGATATGAATTAGCACAAAAGTTTTAGGAGTTGTAGAAGTTAGTGCAGGAGGCACAAACAACCTAAGTAGCTCGGGACGAGCCACAAGTTAGTGTTAGGGCCCTATTGGAGTAGATATTTTTGGGAGTAAGTGCAACAAGTGAGGAACAGTGGGCCAAAGGGAACAACGTGTTCCGAAAAAGAAGGATTACCAGCGCGACAAAAGGAAAAGGAAGCAGTGCGCGGAAGGATTTGCGGAAATCCAACACATATGTGGACAAACCTAGCCATGTTAGGGTTAGGGTTTTGGAGTCATACTGTAAGGCTTTAACCCAATTTTGTAGTATAAATAGAAGATGCATAAGGTAGATCTGAGTTTGATTCAATGGGATGGTATATTCATGATCATATCTTTAGAATATTTTGGAGTCCTTTTGGAGTTTTGAGTCTGTATTTTGGTGAGAGTTACGAAGCTCGGTTGGAGTTAATGTAGCTGAGGGTCAAGTTTAAAGATGTGGAGCTTGGTGTGACGTTTTTCCACCTCACTAATCTCTACTATTCTATGATGTAATGCACGTAGTGCCATTTTTATGAAGAAGAAGAAATAAAAGAATATGTTTGTGGACGTAGCCCCAGGGGGGTGAACCACAGTAAAAATCTTGTGTTGCAAATATGTCTGAATGTCTTTGTTATTTCTTCACTTATGGTTAAACGATTAGATGAATGAATGGTTTAAATTATAGCGTTATGTATACATAATGAAAATTATGAATGAATGAATTAATAGATATGATGAATCGTATGATAGAATGCATGGT
Source organism: Picea engelmannii (assembly GCA_009831015.1). Classification (NCBI taxonomy): domain Eukaryota; kingdom Viridiplantae; phylum Streptophyta; class Pinopsida; order Pinales; family Pinaceae; genus Picea; species Picea engelmannii. The sequence continues at coordinate 125,447 of ML797282.1, read as the reverse complement.
TAAGTAGAAATAGAGGTAAGATAAACAACCCCAATCCCTTCCATGATCGCAAACACCTTCATCTTGTAGTCAACCATAAACCATATCGAGTGACATTGCGATGTGCACTATGTGCATGGTGTAGCCTTTTGGTTTACCAGGAGGGCCAATGGTGAAAAGGGTTTTGTTGGAGAACTAAGGTAGAACCTCGGTCAGCCCATACATCCAACGCTCTTCAAAATAGAATCGATACTTCATTAATGGTACATGAATAGAGAGAAAAGGAAAAACAAAATTTGCAGCCCACCCACAAATAATTAAACGATGGTTTGATAAGCACAAATATGGTAAAAATAATTTTTAGGTAGGTGATTTGGTTTTGAAGTGGGATAGAGTCAATGAACCCAAAGGAAATCATACAAATTTTCAAAACTCATGGATCGGTCCTTAACAAAGTACTAAAAAAATATGGATTGTTACGTATCAATTGCAAAGTCTAGGTGTGTAGATTCCCTTTTTGTTAATTGCCAGATCTAGAAAAGTTAATTCACTTAGTTATTCTCATGAGTAGTTTAATGTATCATAGATCATTTCATTCATTACACCTTTACTATTTTGGTTTCATTTTTATTTTTAAAGTTTCTTATCATCATTTTATCTCTTGTTTTCACATGGTTTGCGTGTTTGGTTTATTTTATCATCCCTAAAATGTTTGTGGGGTATTCATTTTTCAACCTATGGTGAGACATGAGTTCTATCTCTCTGTTGAGTACCTTATTTGTTCAAATATCAAGTATAGAGTGAGTAAAAAATGAGCATTATTAGGAGTCAAAAGGTGGTTATAGATTCTTTTATGTGCAGTTTTCAATAAATACAATGTTTTGTTGGTGGAGGTGATGGTTGTTGTCAAATACAAATAAGTTGAATGAGTTATAAACTCCAACAATAATGATCCAAATGATGAAGGGAAAACAAGGAATTATTTATTCTTTAAAATGGGTGAGTTTTAAAGCATAAGTTCTTGATTCACTCCTTCTTTAACAAGGATCATCCTCAAAATCTCAATGGTTGTTTCACTTAAGATTTTCCTTGAACAAATTTTGGTTATAATATTGGTTTCAAAAAAGAAAATCAAGGAGAAAGAGCTTAGTGAAATGTATTATTAATGAGGACATGCAGATAACTCATCCAAGGCCATGGATACTCACTAATAATGGAATAAGGTCTTTGATGTTGGGTTGAATCCATTGGGGCTATGGATGCTCAATAACAATGGATAAAAACACTAGGAGGGTGATAGGGTTACTTAGATATTACAAAACTAATAATACCCAAACACTAGAGGTTATGTTTGATCAATAGATAGGTCCCCATAATAGGTATGTTTTTTTTTTTGAATTTCTGATAAAATACACTATAGGTATTTTTTGGTATTAATTATGTTGTAAGGTTGATTTGTCTTGTAATCGTTCTATGTTGGTTATGTTGAGGGGGTTAGATTCCATTTAACTCAACAATAGGAATCACGCCTGAAGATGAGGCCCAATTACACTCTTCTTCGTTTTAGGTAGTGTGATTCTCCAGATTTATAATCCGACTAGTTTTTGATGGGATTTAATATATTATAAGTTTCACTCTTGTGAATTATTCTATTTTTGGGGGAAGTGTTTTCTAGGTATATTTCAAAATAACTGGGTACATGTAGATGGATTAAAAAAAATTAATTCCATAAACCACTAAATGAATGAAAGAAGAATAACACAGTTCCTTTCGAATACAACTTTTCAAGGCACTAAGATAACAAATAACCAATTGACTGCTATATATCTATACTCACCAAAACTAATTCCTAGAAACAAACATACAACAATAACTATACGTGCATGCAAATATTGTGGTCAAAGTCTGTCAAAGGTACACAAATAATTCGGTATTCAAAGATCACGAGCACTATGCCAAAATAAAATTTACATGCAAATTAAACACAAGGTAATAATTCAATGTAAAATAGAATTTATGACAATATATCTTGATTAATGAAAAATATTACTAGACATTGATACACAACGATCCAAACCAGAACAATCCACAATGCAACGAAGATCATCAATTGGATTCCAAACTCACTCCAAGCTCCAACATAGCTTCAATATTAATTGTCAAAATAGTTCCATAATAAATAACAACAAAATTTTCTAAATGCCAAAAGTTCCTTCTATTCGATATAACTACTTTATTTATACAAAACCAAACTAAATAAAACTACCACATTCGTGCCTCAAAATAGATAATCACGAGTTTGAGTCATGATGACTCGGGTGATATTGGGGTATCTTACCTTGCATGCTCCTCTACATAGTCATACCACTCTCTTAAGAGTCTAGTGTAACTCTCAGTGAATGGTAACTTGTGTTCATCCATCGACATAGCCAACTCATGCTTCATGTCATGGTATTAAAGGGTGCACTTTTCCATTCTGTCAAATCTCTGCTCCATTCAGTCCACAACATTGGCTTGGTCGATAACACGCTTTTTCATGTGTCCTTTATCCATCACAATAATCTACTAGACATGTTCCCTGTACCCGTCGACTGACTACCATAAATTGGTTTCCACATCATCAATTGTCCAAAACTCCATGGGGGACCCAAAGGTATGAAATTGAAGGTTTTCCCTTGATTGGTTTAGCTTATACCAACTTTGATTACAGTGGTCCCACTCTTCATCTACTATGTCCATAAGTTCATTAACATTTTTGGCCCAATGATTTGTTTTTTAGTGTATTCGAGCCATTCACTCATTTGAAAACATATCTATATGATGATCCTTTGATCCCTTTTCCTTCTGCATTTCCTGAACAAACTCCATTTTTTACAGAGTACCAAACCTTTTATCATCCCACCTTTGTATCTCTTTATAGGTAATATCAAACAACAAAGAATCTTCCTACAGATCTACCGCCTTCTCTATCAAATTTTCTTGAACCCTCAGACAACTATCATATAACTCCATTAAGTGTTCCTTAAATTTAGCTTCTCCTCCATCTTCCTAGTGGTACTGTACCTGGTGATTAAGAGAAGCAATTTAATATATGGCCTGCTCTAACTCCTTCTATTCTATAACTTCCTTATCATAGGAAGCATGAGATATGGAAAAGACTATTGAGTACAATTTGCTTGCTTTTTCCTTCTTAGTATCTATGATAACTTCTTCAGTGATAATTACCACATCATTTTCCTATGATTTCTCTTCACTATGGATTTATGAATCTTTTTGTAGGTGAATATCTCTAAATTAGCCACCTCATCCATTGATTGGGGAATAGGCTGGTCCCCTAAGGATAATATGTTTCTCACGCTCCCTAGAATATAGAAGTGATCCAATATCGGTTCCTAGCTAATTTTTCTGGCTGGTGATTCATCCCCTGCATTTTTATCTATTTGGCTAGACCTTTCCTCATGGATGGCACCCCTTTGGATTTTTTCCTGCATTTCCTTCTCATATTGTTCTCCTAAAATTGTTGATTCATTCAGAAAACATTCCTCAGGCTCATAGGTTTCCTCATTATTTCTAGATAACGGCTCAGGGATGATGTTAGTATCATGTCTACTCTTTTTATCATGCTTTGTATCATTTTTTTCTGCATCATTTCCATAATATTTTAATTTTAATTTTTTATAAGTAAGTGGTTTTATATATAAGGGCCTTCAAAAAACCAAACCATAGTTACAAAATTTGATAACATCCGAATTGTAGTACTGAACTTCCCCAAAATGGGAGAAACCAGTTCAACCAACCGGGTAAGATTAGCATATGAGATCCTACCAGTCTTAAAAAACAAAGCTGAGCTGACTAAAATGCAGCTAGAGGGGAAACTATTAAAAAAAGAAAGATTCCTTGAGGGGTTAGACACCTGGCAAGTAATCTGGCAAGTAACCTGGCAGGTAACCTGGCCATGGCTCCTCCTCAACAGGTGTCCCTCTATTTTCCAAATGCATGTCATCGTCCATGGTGCACTTGTCCCTGTTGGCAGTTGTCCTGGCGTCTCCCAACGGAGTGTGCACATGATAACCAGTGGTTGTGACCGCTTCCATGTCCTCCTGCTGGACCTGCTCCGCAACGACCTCTGCTACACTCTGCGTCCTGACATTCCCGTCGTCGCCTACTGAGGAGGGTTCTCCTTCTGAAACCACGCCCGCTGGGTACGAGGGAGAGGCGTCTTGGAAGGTAGAAAGGAGATGGAGAAGGGTCGAGATCCTTTCGTCCATAAGCTGCATCCTAAATTGGAGGTCCTCCATTCCCTGACGGAGTTTGAAGACCAAGTCGTAGAGGATGGTGAAATTCTCTCTCAGCTGCAGATCCGGCTTGGAGTCAGAAGACGTCGACGCATTGTTACAGTCGACCCGAACAGGCGATGGCATCCCCATGGGTGAATTTGAAGAACCAGCAACCAGCGCGAGGGGAGGAATGAAATTTCTGGAGGTTGAAGGAGCAGCAAGGTGGCACAGGGAAGAGCCCGACAAGGTTTCAAATATGGCTAAGCACTCAAAGTGGGAGACAGGCGAGGTGGAGGAATTGAGAGGTGCTAACTCAAGTAGCAAGGGAAGCGAGAAAGTGTTGAGGGCGAACCAGGAGGAGAAGTCGATGCACGAGGCCAAGGAGGATGTCAAGGAGAGCCCCTTCGCAGTCTTCCTCATTGTCACGGCATGATTTGGCAGTGTAAATGGATTTGGCATTCCAGGCCCAAGGGAACAACCTGGAGAAGGTCGGGAGTCGTGAGCACCATGACTGTGCAAGAAAAACCAGGACTGGGTAGCGGAGGAGAATTGGAGTCGGCTCTCGGGAGAGGGAGAGTATCACAAGAAGATGGAGAATCCATAGCACCACGCGTAATGGAGGTCGGGTAAACACAAATTAATGCCACTGCAAACGACATGAAAGCCAGTTAATGCGAGGTAGAGTCGACGGTGGTTGGCATGAGCAGGTCACATGGCTCGTTGCATTGCTGGCTCCTCCGCTCTCCCTCTATATGCCAGGTGGTCGACACTATCACCCCATCCAGGGGATCATTTCCATAATCTTGATCACCATGCATTTCTCCATTTTTTGCTTCACCGTTACTTTGTTCGTTTAAGTATTTTCAATCACCTTGGACATATGTATTCTCCCTTTTACCTCCAGGTTATGACATCTCTTTATCTTTCCCACCAAATGGATCTTTGTATGAATCATCATTGCTTGATGAAATGTCATAGTTTCCTTGACAAGGGGGTCATCCCTTTTGGGGGAAAATTCATATTTTTTCTCACTCTCTTTCTTCCCTTCTGTCTCTTTCTCTTTTGGTGATCTTGCAAGGATTTTCTTTGTTTAAGGTTTTTCATTGATTATGGGGGAAAAAAATTCTTCCCCTTTATCTTCCTCCCCTGTTAATTCAATGATTTCTCCTGGATTTTTCATAGTATATAGTGTCTCTTATCCCTCACCATTCTTTTGTTCTTCTTTTGCCATCTCTTTTTGCAACCGATGCAATTTCTCCTTTTTATGTCATTTTTCGACCTCATTATGGATTTTCCTGAACTCATCAGCTCAACTATGTTCTTTCTTTTCCTTCTCCTCAGATCCTTGTTGTTGGGAATGTTCCTCCTTGTCTCTTTTCCTTTTCTCAATAAATTCCTATTCTCTTTGATGCTTCTCATATTTCTTCCTTCTTTCAGTGAGTACTTATTTTTTTTCTTCCTATTATTATTCTTCTTTCTTCCTTTGTTCTTCTTAAATCATTTTCTATTCATACTGTTATTTTTGGATCTTCTCTTTCTCTACTAGTATCACCTTCTTAGATTTTTCTGTCAGGGAACCCCCATCTCCTCCTAGATTTTATGCCCTAGGTCTTGTATTGGAGGATGCTTAGGATTTTACTATTTTTATTTTTTCTTCCATAAGAAAAGAGGAAAAAAGGGTTTCTCCAAGGTTGGATCTTCTCTTCTGCACTTCTATCCATTCTTGGGAATCTTCAGTGAACAAATCCTCTTCCCATTTTTCACGTGAATATGGCCAAGTCATAGCCACCTGTCTTGCATGATTTGGTACCAATCCGTTGGGGTCATGCTTTATGTACCTTCCTGTGACAAATATACATTTCAAGTGTATTTTACCTTCCTAATTCACATGCTTGGAACCTTTCACTACATAATGAACTATCTGAAAATTGTAGGGAATGAACAGTCTCTTCTTCTCCTTTACAAGAGTGGCATATAAACATTTCATGACCATATGATAACATATTTCTCCAACCACCAATATGTCAGGCACATACATAGGTAGAAAATGTTGTGGCCTCATGGCTTCATAGATTCTTAAATATGTATACCATTCTTCAAAATACCAGTTTTGTAACACACCTGACCCCCTAAGTAACATTTTAAGGAGTGGGGCATTAACATTTTATCTTTCTTCAGCTATCTCAATACCTCTCTTTGAGGGAACCATCAATTTCTGCTCATCAAGATCTTTCTAACGACTATAATTATTCTTAATTCTGAGTTTGGGATAAAAGGTTGTGGGATCCTATAGTTTCTCAAACACACACGATCGACGTCTAACACACTGCCACATAGCACTTCATCACTTGTGCCCTCCAATGTGGAAACATCGTAACACCGAGGTGGCACCAGCCCCAAATCGTTGTTGTGGGATTTTTTGCACATAAGCCTATCATCATATCCAAACTTTGTTTCAATGAAGTATCGACTATCCATTCTAACTGTCCCGATGAAGATTCATCCATCATCCCTTTTCCAGATCCAAAATTCCTCAGGTTGTTCATCCTATGGTCCTGGTTGAGTCAGTGATTCTAACTTACTTGTAAGTTAATGCTTGTCCCTTATTTTACATTCATTAAATTAATTAGGAGGGACCTAAAATGGTTTGAAAATAAATATTAATCCTTCACCCCACGTTGACCAATGGTCTATATTTTCTACCATTTTCTCCGATTTCAATGCTCCTAACCAACACCCTACAGGTTTTAAGCCCCGACGAAAATGCATAAGGATCAATGTTCCATATCTCGTTGTCACATCCCTGACAAGATCGATGGTTGTCAATGGTCTCAATCCTATTTTATCGTCGACATTCTATAGGTGACACTTAACTTACCATCCCCCTACTTTTGATGATGATGCCTTGGGAATCAACGGTCTATAGCCACTGGCCCATAGATATGACAACCATCACTCAGAATGAAGTTTCAAAGAACCTCCTTTCCCAATGGGACCCACATTCATCCCGTCGACCAATCTTTTGGCAACACCTCTCACCACTTTTACAAGTAGAATGTTGAGTTGGCAGGTCGTGTCATGATGACATCCTCACCCTCTCTCATAACCTAAGTGTGATCTTCTATAAATCGATGGTGAAATATACGCTCATATTAGGCATGGATCTATGGTTCCCGTCAAATATTGTGCCACTTCATTGCTGGCACTTTCTTGACGAAACTTCATCTTCCCATTTTTGGCTTCCAACGATGATGCACATATCATCGATAGCATATATCTCTCCTTATCATCTTGACCAGATCGACGATTTTCGTTCTCCTATGAACTTCATTGTCATCACCAAACTTTTACAATTTATAGCTCTCAATAATTCCCTACAATATATATTTGTCGATGAAGGGTTGATATTTACTCATCCCACTGAATCGATGGTCATAAAATATTTTGATTCATCTCATGGTTTCTTGACTAGTTATGCCACTGATTGGAACTTAGTCATTTTTTAGGTTCAACCGGGCTTTGTCCCAGTATTCTAAGGTTTGCAACACTCTCTGACCATCACTAGTCTCTCAACCTCATGAATGCATAAGAACTTATAAATATTACAAGATCTCCATGACATATTGGGGTTTTTCTTAGGATTCACGGTCATTCCTTTCTTACAAGGAATTTTCTAGGTTACAGGACACCCCATCACTAGTTGAATGATGTTTTTTTCTATGTCCTGAAAACTTTCCTCTAATACCAAAAGGTATTCAAGGACCCAACAATACACTCTCATTCATTTTCACAATTTAACGTATAAATATAATGCCATGGTAACATAACCAAGTTCTCATAGATTTCTCACAATTATTTCTAAGTATTTACAATTCCCATTGTATCATACATTTACATACACATATAATTAATATTCAATTTTAACAATCTATGTTAAACACTTATCTGGTAAGGAAATTTTGCAACACCAAATAACTGAGAGAGGATGTCTTTCCTCCCAACTTTAGGCCTTACTGTAGAGTGCATTCCTACACTATGCCACCCCCATTCCAATCCATGATACCACCAAGGAAAGTTGTCTCGGTTGGGTTCAAATCTTATAATCATCTAGGAAGGATACTCTCCTTTCCCCCTCTGACACAACAAAATATTCCCACCTCCCACTAAGCTCAAGATCTCTACAGGCGTATCAAGTGGTTTCTTAACTAGATTTCCTCTACACAAGGGAGTTTGGGTATGTGTTATAGTATTTGCATGACTAGCTCTAGTGTCTTCTACGTTGCATCGGGTGCACAAGGGGGTTTTACGGGGGGCATCTAGACCCCCCCTTCGAGGGAAGTTCCACCAAGAGTTTTTTCCCTTGGGAAACGTGTCACATTTTTGCCTCATTTTTCGTGTTGCCTCGATTTTCATGTCCATTGTTGGGTAGTTTTTCAGCACATGGTTTTTTCCGATGATTTTCTATTTTCGGTTAAAGGAATTAGGGTTGTTGACTAATCTAGGTCATTAGGTTATGGTTTTGGATATTGTTGGCTCATATATGTATATTGCATTGTAAACAATGTATCACTATGAATGAATATAGAATATGTTGGTTTTCCCAGTTTGAGTTTCCAGGGGAAAAATCTCTATGTAATGTGTGTATTTTCCATTGTATCTTTTATGTTCTTTTATTGAAAATATGTTTGCAGTAAAATATTGTACAAGGTTAAAATCTACATTTGGTATCATAGCTTTGTTGGCTTCAGGGGGATGCCTTTGTGGTCAAGGGTTTGGCTCATGACTGTGATAAGACTTGTTACAGTGGGAGATATGTGTTATTGATTTTTCAGGTGAAAACAAATGGTGAGCAGTTCAAAAATGGAGATCAAGAAGTTTAATGGGAATTGTTTTGAGTTGTGGAAGATCAATATGGAAGATCTATTGGTGGACAGAGATCAGTGGATCATGCTGGATCTAGGTACTGCACCTATAGGAACTTCAACAGATGACTGGAAAAATTTGGATCGAAAGGCAAACAGAAAAATCCTATTGTGTCTCTCAAATTCAGTATTGCCGAATGTGTTAGAGGAAGCTACAACCAAATATTTATGGGATAAGTTGGGGAAGTTGTATCAATCTAAGTACCTAGTAAATAAACTATTCATGAGAAAGAAATTGTATAGCCTGAGGATTAGAGATGGAGACTTGGTGGCAGAGCATTTGAATGCTTTCAATACTATGGTAAGTCAGTTAGTATCTGTTGAGATTAAAATTTAGATGCAGATAAGTGTATTAGTTTACCGTTCTCTTTACTAGACTTGTGGGATATTCTGGTTGTGGCCATAGGTATTAATACAAATACCTTGAAGTTTGGTGAAGTGGTCTCATCCATGTCGTCGAAGGAGATGAGATGGAAGAACATGGAAGGACAGAGAAAAGATGCATTATTTGCAAGAGGATTCTCCCAAGAAAGAAATAGATCTAAGTCCTCAAGTGGGAGATATAAGTCTCCCAGAAATTTTGTAAAGGTGTGCTGGAGATGTGGAAAACAAGGGCACTACAAGAAGCAGTGTAGATCCAAAGTTGAGAAAAAAAATGGATTTGAATAATCTCCTTCTACAGAAGAAAATACCTCCAAGGAAGAAGGAGGGGATATGTACTTGGCTTCTTCAATCACACATGCAGATCATGAGGCATGGTTGGTTGACTCAGGTGCATCCTTTCATATGACTCCCCACAGGGAGTGGTTTTGTGAATATGAAAGGTATGATGGAGGTAATGTTTTCCTAGGTGATGAATCAACAACCAGAATCATAGGTCGAGGAAACATCAAGTTGAGGCTCATAGATGGAAGGATTAGAACACTACCTGGTGTTCTGCACATCCCAGGATTGGCCAGAAATTTTATTTTTGTAATAAAAATAGACGATGCAGGGGTAAAAACATCATTTGAAAAGGAAACCTACAGGATGGTTCGAGGAGCAATGGTGCTGGTGGAGGGAGTTCGGTTTGGAACTCTGTATAAGATGTAAGGAAGAACTATTAGTTATGGGTGTAATAGTTCCATTTTCTTGATATTGGAGTTGAAGAAGAAAGAACACCTACAGTCTATGGAGAAAAGGTTATGTTGTGGCATAAAAAAATGGGGCATATTTGAGGGAAGGGTCTTCGCCTACTACATGGTAAAGGTATGGTTGAAGGTATTTCTAACTGCTCTCTGGATTTTGATTTCTGTGAACATTGTGTATATGGGAAGAAGAATCAGGTAATATTCCCCTCTCGTGCAATGAGGGAAGAAGGAATTTTACAGCTAGTTTACAGGGATGTGTTTGGACCTATGTCAGTTCCATCATTGGTAAAGTCTATGTACTATGTCTCATTTATAGATGAATTCTTGAGGAATACTTGGATATATTTCCTCGAGAAGAAATATGAAGTCTTTGATAGGTTTAAAGAGTTTAAGGCTCTTGTTGAGAATCAAAAAGAGAAAAGAATTAAGGTGTTGAGGATAGATAATGGTGGAGAGTTATGTGGGAATGAATTTGAAGAATTATGTAAGGAGTGCGGTATATAAAGGTAGAATACTACTCCATATAAACCTCAATAGAATGGAGTTGCAGAAAGGATGAACATGACGTTGATGGAAAAAGAAAGGTGCGTGCTCAATGGTATCGGGTTAGGGAAATAATTATGGTTAGCGGTAGTGGGTATTGCATGTTCCCTGGTCAACAGATCACCCTCATTAGCGTTGGATGACGAGACTCCACAAGAGGTATGGACTAGTAAGAAACCTTCTCTCACACATCTCAAGGTATTTGGTTGTGAGGCCTATGTTCATGTTCCAAAGGAAAACATGAGTAAGCTAGATAAAAGGGCTAAAAAGTGTATCTTTATTGGGTATAAAGATGGTATCAAAGGTTATAAGCATTGTAATCTAGAAACTAAGAAGGTTGTGTATATCCGAGATGTGGTATTTAGAGAAATGAAGGATGTTATTAAACAAGAAGTCCTACAAAGTAAGGAAGAACTAGAGAAAATATAGTTTGCTTTAAAGGATGATGAATCAGAATCTACAGAAGAACATGAATCAAAAGAAGAAGATCATCATACTCTAGTATTGAGGAGATTGGTTCGAGAAAGAAGTCTACCGAAAAGGTATACTCCATCTGATTTTCGTTCAAATTTTTCTTTGTCTATTACTGATGATAATCCTAGAACTATCAGAGAGGCAGTGGATTCATAGGATGGAAATCTTTGGAAAAAGGCCATGGATGAAGAAATGGAAGCCTTGGATAAGAATGAGGCTTAGGATCTAGTGGAGTTGACGAATGGAAGAAATCTCACTGGTAGAAAATGGTTATTTAAAAAGACGCTGAATGTAGAAGGAAAAGTGGAGAAATACAAAGCTCGGTTAGTAGCAAAGGGTTATTCCCAGGTTGAGGGAATTGATTTTGGTGAGATTTTTTCTCCTGCTGCCAAGTTAACTTCTATAAGATTTTTGTTATCTGTTGTTGCTGCATTTGATTTTGAAGTAGAACAGATGGATGTGAAGACAAAATTCCCACACGGGGATCTGGAAAAATAAATCTATATGAAGCAACCAGAAGGATTTTTTGTCAAGGGAAAGAGGGAGATGGTATACAAGCTGAAAAGGTCATGTATGGTTTAAAACAATCACCAAAGATGTGGTATAAAAAAAATGATACTTATATGTTGGGACTTGGCTTCACAAGAAGCAAAGAGGATCATTGTGTGTATTTTAAATTAATTAGTGATAATTTGATTTATTTGGTATTGTATGTGGATGACATGTTGTTGATAGGAAACAACAAGGATATTATCTAGGATGTGAAAACTCAATTGTCCTCTAAATTTGACATGAAGGATCTCGATGCTTCAAATTTCATTTTGGGCATGGAAATTAAAAGAGATCGGAAAAAGAGGAAACTCTAGTTAAATCAGAGAAAATATGTCGAGACAATCTTGCATAGGTTTAATATGTAGGAATGTAAAGCAGTCACGGTCCATATTCATGTTGGTGTAAAGGTATATGCAGATCAGTGTCCCAAGACACAAGAAGAGGAGGAGGACATGTATCATGTTCCATATGCGAGTGCAGTTCGGAGTTTTATGTATGAAATGGTTTATCTTAGACCAAACATTGCACATGAAGTGGGATTTTTAAGTAGGTATATTTCAAAACCATAGAAGGAGCATTGGACAACAATAAAAAGGGTTTTCAGGTATTTGTGTGGCACTGCTAGCTATAGATTGTGCTACCAAGGAAGACCAGGATTGGATAGTGTTGGACATACTTGGCTTTGTGGATGCAAATTGGGCTAGATATATGGATCATAGCAGATCTACAAGTGAGTATGTTTTTAACCTATTTGGAGGAGAAATTAGTTTGATGAGAAAAATACAGGTTGTAGTGGCACTTTCAACTACAGAAGTTGAATACATGGCAGCCACTCATGCAAGTAAGGAAGAAGTATGGTTACAAATATTGTGTTCAAGTATTGGATTGGCACAACAAGTTGTAAGGATAGATTGTGACAGTCATAGTGCAATTTTTATGGCAAAGAAACCAGCTTATCATTCAAATACAAAGTATATTGATATTCAATATCACTTTGTGAGAGACATGGTTGAAGAAAAGAAAGTGTTGTTGATGAAGGTGAAGACTTTAAAGAATAATGCAAATTCATTAACAAAATTTGTGAGAACTGAGAAGTTCTCTTGGTGTAGAGGATCCATGGGCATTGTTGCCCTAGATTTTTTAATATGTAATCATGTAACACCCTGTATGTAAAGAAAACAACAAGTGGGAGAGTGTTGGGTATGTGTTATAGTCTTTGCACAGCTGGCTCCAGTGTCTGCTACGTTGTGTCGAGCGCACAAGGGGGAGATATCCCCCCTGCATAGGGATTCGGGGGCAGTTCCCCTGATAAATTTTGTTTTCCTTAGGAAACATGTCACATTTTTACCTCATTTTTCATGTTGCCTCAATTTTTCGTGTCCATCGTTGGGAGGTTTTTCGACACATGGTTTTTGTTGATGGTTTTCTATTTTTTATTAAGGAATTAGGGTTCTTGACTAATCCAAGTCATTGGGTTAGGGTTTTTGATGTCATTGGATCCTATATGTATATTTTATTGTAAACAATGTATCACTATGAATGAACAAATATAGAATATGTTGGTTTTCCTGGTTTGGGTTTCCAGGGGAAAAATCTTTGTGTAATGTGTGTATTTTCCATTGTATATTTTATGTTCTTTTATTGAAAATATGTTTGTAGTAAAATATTACACAAGGTTAAAATATATAGGAATCCCTTCTCTGATAAATAGTCCCTCAATGACCTCCCCTTACCAGTGCTAGTTTATGTCCAGTAAGCACCAAGTTGTAGCCCAATATTGCTTTAGCTCGAGATCCAGGTCTTCTCTGTTCAGGGTGATCCTCAACATCTTAGAAACGATTCCCCTTTTCTTCAAGTAAATATCTTCTTTTCTTTTCTCTTCTATTAGTGTTCCTAAATACATATGTGTGTTGTGTTACTTAGCCCATGAGCTTCAACACTCGCATGCTCTCCTTTTTCTCTAGATCGTTTTGTTGTCTACGTGTACACCCTTGTGTGCATTCTTCTCTTTTCTATTCTCTCTATGGAGTTATGTTGTTATATTATCCTATCTATTTTAGTGGTGATTTTCCACCTTTTCCCTCATTATTTACAATCCCCTCGGGACTATCATGGATTCCTATAGTCTATGGTTCTTATTTGAGAACTAGAGTGGTAGAGCCGAAAAAGTATAGAAAAAATGCCAAAATGGAAAATTTTTCTTTGAACCAGTGGAGTAGGTGGGTGGCCACAGTTGTACACATAGATCATTTCTCCCCCCTTAGGAAGAAATGGTATCGATTGTGTCAAGTTCCTCCATCTAATGGGGAAAATTCTATTGAATCTGACTCATGTTGAGCCACTTTCCCTGATGAAGAAACTGCCATGCTTTAACGACCAGATAGAGTTGGATGGTCTATTGTTAGGTGTCCTTTGTCTTAGTTTCCATGATTTGATCAATTTTCACCTATTTGATACAATCAAGATTGAGTTATGTAGGGGAAAGCTGCTCGGCTTCATCTGAAGTGTCCAGGAGAGGTGGAAAATATGGTCAAATAAGTTCCACATTAAATATTAGGTGAAATCCAAGGAAAGGAGGAATATTTAATTCAAAAGCATTCTCACCCACCACCTTGGTGATGGTGTAAGGACCATATCGGAGTGAGAATAGATTCTAATGGGGTCCTGTGAGGCGCTCTTTATGCAAGTGCAACCACACCTTGTCTCCCACCTAAAACTTGTGCGGTACTCGATGTTGATCATGGAGCTACTTTCACTTGGCATTGACTTTCTACACAATATCGTGAACTTGTTGTTAGATTTGTTGGATTCGATCAAAAAATTTGGCTTCCCGATCAACCTAAGTCTAATCGTGGGAGGACTCTTCCGGTGCACCTACAATGGACAGAGATATTCCAATGTGAGCCAATGGTTGGAGGGATCTATTGTATCTATGTTGATCATGTTATCTCCTCAAATAACACAATCAAATTTGTTTATTTTAGGTGATAGGAAGTCATTGAAAAATACATTTCTAAATTTTTTAAGGTTCATTTTTTAGAGCCTTAGGTTTGTAATAAAGTTTAAAAGACATTTGATTTGGTTTTGCCTTCAAAAAAGTCAAAACACAGGTTTCGGTAGCTAAGCGCCTTTCCAAAAGGGCTTCTAAGCCACCGAAAGTGCATAAATTCTGCGTTTTTACTGGGTTGAGTCATCATTTTCAAACGATAATTTTGAGTATATGGAAGATCATTTTGAGAAACGGTCGAAGGTATTTTTTCCTAACATATCAAAGACCAATAACCTCTCTCAATTTTCCTACAGGTGTCATATATTGGGAGAATCGAATTCATCTCTGAGACCTAATTTTCGGATCTCAGAATTTACCTGTTTGACACATGTTTTTGAAATGAAGATCACGGGAAAATAAAAATGAATCTCAAATAACCAAGAGAGGTTTTTTCTCAAAACAAACCGATATAAAAAAAACTCTCTCGATGTTCCAAACTCTATTTTTATTTGATAGATATGGGCGAATATTTGAGAGGAATATTTCCATAATTTTCGGTGGCTTAGGCGAACATTTCAACTGTTCATTAGCCATCGAAAGCACAGACATGGCAGAGAGGTCATATTTTTGGTTAGATGTAAATTTTTCTCAGCCAAACATATCGAGAATGGTTTCTTAAGATGCATGATAATTAAATACATTATATTTAAGGTTTTGTCTTGATGTATGACGTGTTTTAGATGGTGGCAAAATGGAAATAACCAATTATTTTCCGGGCACAGAAAACAGTCATTGGCTAAAAATAGAAACTTTGACCCATCTGGTTTTCTATGGATATTCAACAGCCTTGGAAGGTTTTCTACACTTGGAAAATATTTTGAAGGAGATAAAGATTATAAAAGATAAGGAGTTGACCCAGTTTTTAGGATCTCTTCCTATTCTTTTGTGACAATTTTTGACTGTCTATTTTAAGTAAATCTGATCCTACTTTTCAGGATCTAGATTTCTCATGTAAAGGCTATAAATCCATAGACTATTGATGTAACAAAAGGGGGGGAAATTCAGTCCTTGAGGTTGAAGGTTCGATTTTGAGTTCTATAATCCAGTGTTATTGTGAAAAAGACACTTTCTTTAATATATTAAGCCTGCAAGCTTCTTTCATTGTTATTGTCAAAATTTCTTCTATCTTTTTCTATGCCTATGAGTTGAAAGTATTCCTTTGTCTATGTTTAATGGTCCCATGGTAACTGTCATCTTACCTTTGATTGTTAAGAAAGAATCATAAGCATCATTTTCTAGTTTATTGACCCATCATATATATTTCCTATGTATGTTATGGTTAATTGATTGGTTTTCTTATCCATTTTATTTACAAACCTATCTGATAATATCTCTTGAAGGCCTTGTATTGCATGAATATAGCTAGAATGTATTGAAGATACAATCCAGTGATTTAAGATATTCATCTTGATCCAAACCCACACCCATTATTGAGAAAATAGTTACAAAAAGGTTAAGTTACTAGGCATCTCTGAGATACAACCTAGGAGAGTTTCCTGGAGTGATAACAAATTGGCGTTGTTGCCGGGGAGAGGAGATTGAAGCTCAGCTTCCCTGGGAGACGACATAGTTCTAGATTTTGATGATATACAAAGGATGGACATCATATTGGTTGTAATATTCTATCTGGCAACTCCATGAAGGACAAATTCAATGGTGACTCCACTGTCTTCAAATGTCAAAGGAATTTGCTACTCTTTTGGCTAGGAGGTTTGCACCTCTTAACTTTTCTGCAATTCCTGGTTTCCCACATCCAGTACCTTTTATGGATATTTGGGGAGACTACCTTCCATGGTTTAGAGAAGCAAAAGAGGATAATTCTTCAGATCACCTCATCAGATTTCTTCAATACATGGCTCAGTTACATATACATGATGAAGATGTGCTCATGAAGATGTTTTTCTATTCATTGGAGGGTGATGCACGTAAGTGGTATTTCTCATTAACTCCTTCTAGTATTTCATGTTTGAAAGAGTTTCACAGAGTATTCCATGAGCATTGCAAAATGTATTTTTCTCAGGAACTTATGTTTGAGCATTGTTGTGAGGAGTTTCATTTAGATATCCAGCATATTGTTTCTTCTAGTAGGGAGGATGAAAGTGGATATATTAATGAAGATACATATATGGATGAAGTTCAAGTTCTTTTTATTACTACTTCTCATAAAGAAGATCTACCAGACAATATTGATGATTTCATTATTGAGGATTCTTTAGATGAACCTATTGATTCAAATCTAGATGAGCAGGATGATAATGATAAGGAAAGAGGAGATGTTGTTTCAGATATGTTTCAAAGCCATACTGCTAATAATTCTATGCAAAAAGCTTCATCTTTTCCATTTGGATTCTATCTTGATGTTCCCATATGTGATGAATATGATAAAGGGGAGTAGAAAGGATCAGATCATAAATTGATGATGCCTTTTTCTTCGTCAGTTGTTGAGAAGCCATCTTTGTACGTGTTTAAAGATCCAGTTGCAGCCTTGATGGAATCATATATTTCAGATCAATTGAAAATTTTAAACTTCATTATCCCACCAACACTCCCGGGTGAGTTTTCTTTCTTGAAGAATTTTTTATCACTGCTAATATGTTTTAGACATTGTCTAATGATGAGTGATAGAGACATGCTCATCTCAGTTTTGAAATTTCTTGAATGGTTACTGTGGAAGTTCGCCTTTACTTGACCAAATTTCAGATTTAGTTAGAAGTAGGAGTAGGCAGCTGAATAAGCTCTTCATATGAGTAGATAGATTTCTTTCAGTTTTCTTAAATAAGCAAAGCTTCCTTGGGAATTGCACGTTATGCTACCCTTTCTTGGGAAAATGGCCTTGTGCCCATTGTGGAGCCAAAGATTCTATTGGATGGAGAACATTTCATTGATAAAAACCTTGAAGTGGTAGAAAACGTTTGGACTGAGGTTTTCTTCTACTTGGCAGAGAACAATGTGTTGTTCGAGGGAATTTTGTTAAAACCCAGTATGTTGACTCCTGATGTTGAGCACAAGAAGAAATCAATCCCACAACAGGTTGCACATCACACTCTTGAAATGCTTAAGAGGATGGTTCCACGAGCATGGAAGTCCAATGGCATCTGCAAGCTCTTTTTCTTAACGGTGGAATAATGATTGTTTTCGGGTTTTGATCAAATTTTTCAAACAGAAATAATGAGCATTTTACACAAGCATGAAGAACTTGAAGGTAGCTTCCAGACTCTACAGAAGCAAAGTGTTGAATTAACTCAAACATCGAGCATATTTTCCATATTTTCCAGGTATCATCGCCAGCAATAAGAGAAAGGGGAATGCAAAGTTCAATCAAAGAATCTGCAAAATATTGGAGTGTTAACACATAGAACATCTGATCAACTCAAAGAAAAAGGGCATTCTCTTACTACATATAAATGTGTTGATTGAATTAGAGGTCTGATGATATGAAAACATATAATCTCGATGTTGTTCAACAATGGTGAGGCATAAAGAAATGCAATTCTGCAATTTTGAAAGCCTGCCTTTTCAGAGGCTATTTCAGTTTGCACAGTTGTCCTTAGCCACTGAAATTAGAGCTTTCAGTGGCTTACAGGTTAGAATTTTGGCTCTCCTAGCCACCAAAAGCACAAAATAGGGCATAATGCTACTATTTTTGCACAGATCTGATTTCCCTTGATTCGAATGCCATGAGGATAGTTCCAAATGATAGATAATAATTAAATTCATCATTATCAAGGTTTTGTTTTGATTTTGGAGGTGCTTAGTCAAGGTGGATCTCAAACAAGTGATAATAGCAGTGTTAGTTCTAGTCAAGTGCCACCCCCACCTATTCATCCAATGCATGGATTTTTCAACCTATAATTTTCCTCCCTGATCTCTTACTAATCCATATGGAACATTATAAATGGCTATGACTTGAAAAGTGGATATCTGAATCTTGGTGGTACAACTTTTGGAAATGGTTACAACAGGTTGCAGCAGAGCATGAGGAAACTGTAGCAAAGCCAAATCTTCAAGAAGCAATCCCAGCTGGAAAATAGATGACAGAGTATGTAGATTTGCCTTCACCTACACCTAAGGAAGAGCAAGAGATACATGATGATGAGGCATCAACCAACAAGCCCAAAGTTTCAAAAATTAATTAAATGCTAGGACAAGCATATGATATTGGACTCCTTGTCAGAGAAGTTAAGACTAGTAATCAAACTTTGACAGAAAAAGATATTGAGTTGTATGATTCTCACCAAAGTCTTACTAAACAATATGTTAAGCTAGAGAAAAGGAACCAAATTTTGATGCTAGGTTGTACAGGAAGATCACGTTGCTAAGAATCAAAATGATGCCTCCAAGACCTAAGGCACATATTGCTCTATAAACCCTAGCAGAAGCATCCACTAATCTTGTTGATAATCCAGGGGCAGATATCAACTCTGTTGATAACCCAGACTCTGCTCAGGCTGCTAAAGCCTCAAAGGAGTAGAAATGAAGATCAGAAGATGGAAGGAAATACATTTTTTCAATTTTGAAAGCCAGTTTCAAAACAGAGCTTTCAGTGGCTTAGGCAGGCTTTCACAGATGTTTTTAGCCACCGAAAGCAGAGCTTTCGGTAACTTACAAGTTAGAATTTTGGCTCTCCTAGCCACTGAAAGCACAGAATAGGACAAAATGCTATAATTTTTGCATAGATCTAAGTTTTTTTGTTCCAGTTGGCACGAGAAAGGTTCCAAAGTGATGATCATAATTTAGAGCATCAGTTTTATTGCTCTGTTTCAGTTTTGGAGGTGTCAGCAACGTGAGGAAGATAAAACTTCTTGTCTATTTTTGGCAAAAGATGACTGGATTTTCAGGGTGGCATTTTCGACCTCATCCATCAGCATCTGAATATCACTATAGCTTTCAAATACTATGAATACTTTCAAGGCTACAGGTTTGCAAGGGATCATTTCTAAAGGCCAAACGACTCCATAGCCCAATGGTAAAGGCTACAGGCAAGTTACAGGTTTGCAGAAGATCGGTTGCATAGGCCAAATGAATCCATAGCCCAACAGGAAAGGCATTGGAGCTGAGGTTCTTGAAACCTCGTATGGAGGATTTCATCCCAGAAGGAGCCAGATGTTATCTCCTCAAATAACACAATCAAATTTGTTTATTTTAGGTAATAGGAAGTCATTGAAAAATACATTTCTAAATTTTTTAAGGTTCATTTTTTAGAGCCTTAGGTTTGTAATAAAGTTTTAAAAACATTTGATTTGGTTTTCCCTTAAAAAAAGTCAAAACTCAGGTTTCGATACCCAAGTGCCTTTCCAAAAGGGCTTCTAAGCCACCGAAAGTGCAGAAATTCTGCGTTTTTACTAGGTTGAGTCATCATTTTCAAACTATTATTTTGAGCAGCTGGAAGATCATTTTGAGAAACGGTCGGAGTTTGTTTTGCCTAACATATAAAATACCAATAACCTCTCTCAATTTTCCTACAAGTATCATATATTGGGAGAATCAAATTCATCTCTGAGCCCTAATTTTCGGATCTCAGAATTTACCTGTTTGACACATGTTTTTGAAATGAAGATCACGGGAAAATAAAAATGAATCTCAAATAACTGAGAGAGTTTTTTTCTCAAAACAAACCGATATACAAAAACCTCTCTTATTTTTCCAAACTCTATTTTTATTTGAGAGATATGGGCGAATATTTGAGAGGAATATTTCTAGAATTTTTTGTGGCTTAGGCGAACATTTCAACTGTTCATTAGCCACCGAAAGCACATAAATGGCAGAGAGGTCGTATTTTTTCCCAGATATAAATTTTTCTCAGCCAAACATCTCGAGAATGGTTTCTTAATATGCATGATAATTAAATACATCAGATTTAAGGTTTTGTCTTGATGTATGAGGTGTTTTAGATGGTGGCAAAATGTAAATAACCACCTATTTTCTGGGCATAGAAAACAGTCTTTGGCTAAAAATATAAAATTCGACCCATCTAGTTTTCTATGGATATTCAATAGCCTTGGAAGGTTTTCTAGACTTGGAAAATATTTTGATGGAGATAAAGATCATAAAAGATAAGGAGTTGACCTAGTTTTTAGGATCTCTTCCTATTCTTTTGTGACAGTTTTTTACTGTCTATTTTAAGTAAATATGATCCTACTTTTCAGTATCTAGATTTCTCATGTAAAGGCTATAAATCCATAGACTATTGATGTAACAAAAGGGGGGGAAATTCAGTCCTTGAGGCTGAAGGTTCGATTTTGAGTTCTATAGTCCAGTGTTATTGTGAAAAAGACACTTTCTTTAATATATTAAGCCTGCAAGCTTCTTTCATTGTTATTGTCAGAATTTCTTCTATCTTTTTCTATGCCTATGAGTTGAAAGTATTCATTTGTCTATGTTTAATGGTCCCATGGTTGTTAAGAAAGAATCATGAGCATCCTTTGCTAGTTTATTGACCCATCATATATATTTCCTATGTATGTTCTGGTTAATTGATTGGTTTTCTTATCCATTTGATTTACAAACCTATCTGATAATATCTCTTGAAGGCCCTGTATTGCATGAATATAGATAGACTATCTTGAAGATACAATCCAATGATTTAATATATTCATCTTGATCCAAACCCACACCCATTATTGAGAAAATAGTTACAAAAAGGTTAAGTTACCGAGCATCTCTGGGATACAGCCTAGGAGAGTTTCCTGGAGTGATAACAGATCATAAGGAATCATTTCATCCCATGTGAGTGGATGTTTGGAATTGTACATTCCTAGGATATGGAAAATCATCCTGTTGAATACCTATATATTTCCATCAGTCTGTGGGTGGAAGGAAGTCAACTTGGATAGCTTGGTGTCCATCATCGACCATAGGCTAGGCAAAAAAGTGCTTAGGAACCTACTGTCTCAATTGGAGACAATAGTGTGTGGAAGCCAAAAATGAACTCAAACATAAGTAACGAATATCTTGGCGATGGCCTTGTTTGTGATGATCCTCTTGCAGGGTGCCAAAACTTCCATCTTAGAGAATCGATCAACGACCAAAAAGACACAGTGATTCCCATGATTGGTTGAAGATAGACCGAACATGTAGTCCATGGAAATGGACTATCAAGGCCTATCTCGAGTAGGAAGAGGGGTGTATATCCCCTTTTTTCTTGATGGCAGGCTTGGAAATGGTGCAAGAATTGCAGGATTTGATGTACTTGCAAAGATCTTGTCGAAGCTTCGTCCAATAAAAATTATTTTTCAATACTACCACTAATTTCTTTACACTAAAATGTTTCGCTGCCCAGCTGTAATGAGCTTCCCAAATAAACTTTTTACGCTCACTTGAAGGAACATAGAGATGAATCAGATGGCATAGAAATCCATCCTTATTGTATAATTGTGTCCATCTGAATGTCTCATGTCCACAGGAGTTGAGAACGGTGGTTAGTGCTTCCCCTGGGGGTCGAATTAGGTAATATGCGACATGGTTGGTGATACCCTTCCTGTACTTGATGTTCAAGTGGAATTGTTGCAGGTACGTGGACCACTTTTGATGGAAATCATTATGTAACTTTTCTTGTGTCTACATGAATTGCATAGGCTTGTGATCATTGTGGATGATTGTTTCCTTCCCCAGAATGTAATTCTTCCATTGTCGACATGCTTGCATAATGGATTACATATACTTGTCATAGGTGGGGTATCTACGAATAGTATCAGATAAATTTTCAATGTGATAGGATATTAGATTCCCATGCTGAGTGAGGACTGCACCGATAGCATAATCTGAAGCATTTGTCTCAATCTCAAATGGTTGTTGCAAGTCAAGAAGAATAAAGACCGATGTTGAGAAGAGGTAGGATTTCAAATATTTGAATGCTTTCTATTGGGGCACAAACCACACAAATTATCCTTTTATCCACCCTTGGTCATATAGCTTAGGACCCAAGCAATATGAGATAACCCCAACACAAAGTGGCGGTAGAAGTTGGTGAGGCTAAAGAAGTTGCAAATCTTGGTCATTCTCTTTGGGGTCAGCCAATTGCAGATGACTTGGATCTTGGTTGGATCCACATGTACACCTTGCTCATCCTTGATGTATCCAAAATATTATATTCTCTGCATGCCGAAGGAACATTTCTCCAAATTGGCATATAACTTTCACTATCGCGGGGTGCCCAAGACCTGCTGAATATGCTCCAAATGTTCCTTCTAGTTTTTGTTGAAGATGAGGATGTGATCCAAATATACAACCAAAAAAGAGTTTGTGAATGGTTGTAATATATCATCCCTTATCCGCATGAATGTGGTCAGGATATTATTCAAGCTAAAAGGCATTACCAACAACTCAAAGAGACCTTCTTTAGACTTGAAGGTCATCTTCCACACATCAGTTTGCTAAATTGACACCTGGTGGTAGCCGAGCTTCAGATTAATCTTATTGAAAAACTCATCTCCCTTGAACTGATCGAGAAGATCATCAATTCAGGGAATTGGGTATCGGTTCTTGAATTTGATCTTGTTTAGGGATTTGTAATCAATACAAAGTCACCATGTCCCATCCTTCTTTTGTGCCAGAACATTTGGGCTCCCGCAAGGTGAGGAGATTGGTCTGATGTGTCCCTTCATAATTAGCTCTTGGATTTGGCATTTGATTTCTTCATTCTCCATAAGAGAACTCATGTACACAGAGCCTTTAGGAAAAGGAGCATCGGGTTTCATTTCAATTGATTTCTTTTCATTTCAATTGATTTCTTTTCCTGATGTCTTTGTGTTCCTCTAATATCTCGTCCACTTGTCATTGTTGTGCAGAGAGACCCCATGTAGAGGTTTTGACAGTTGCAATGAACTTCCATTAACCTTTTGATCAAACCATAAAGAGAAAAAACTTCTTGGTCTAAGAGACCACCTTTTTTCACTGCTTCATAGAGATTAAAGAGACCACAACCTTTAGGACTGCCTCTGATACCCTCTAGAGTTTATCTCCCAAAGTAATAATGACCCTATGGGGCCTAGATTCATAAACAACATGATTCTTCCAAATATATGGTTGTCCTAAAAAAGCATCAAAAAATTCAAGGGGGAAACATTGCATAATACCTCATCTTTGAAGGGTTTCATGTCATAGTGAAGGAGAAATTGTTAGTTGATGGGGATGTCCCGTCCCTGGCTAAGCCAACCGATGGTGTATGATTGAGGATGCAAAATCGTTTTCAGTTTTAACCTCTTGACAAACTCTGTTGAGATCAGGTTCTTCTGGATACCGTTGTCAATAATGAAATGGAGTGCGGTCCCATTCACCCACATCTATGAGTGGTAGAGGTGATCCCATTCTTCATGCTCCTCTAGTTCCTTTGGTTGGAATTTTGTGGTAGGAATGGTGACACTAGGTTCTACATCAATGATTCGCTTTCCATTTTCTCATTTTGAATCAAATTCTAAGTCAGCATCTGACCCTAGGGATTTCGTCTCAGCTAATAATGATTGTTTGGAGCGAAATTCATCAGTATTGTGCCAAGGGATTTTGTGGAACTTCTTCAACTTCCCACTACCCTTCTTTGTAGGTGGCTTGGGTGGGTTATCCTAGGGCTGGACATCCTTTCTCTGTCCTTTGGATTGGGATTAAGGGCCACTCTTACCATACTTTGGCTATTGTGGATTTGCAGACCAAAACTCTCACTTGTTTTGTTGCTTAAATTTATGTTTAATTTTGACAACATATCGATAAGTAGCTCCCTATGACAATATCTCCAGAAACTCCATTTCGGATTGGATGTAACTATGTAGAGCCTCGTAGTATGTTAGGAACATATGTCTCTCATAGTATTTGATACTCATATTGTTGCATATGGTATGGAAGGTATTTTTGAACTATGACACCATTTGGACCCTCTCTTGGCACAATGTGGTCCATCTCATGTACTGGTCATCATAATTTCCAACAGGGTAATATTGTTCCTTGAGGTAATCAAGAAAATCCACCCAAGTGGGTCTTGGCCCAAAAATTGCAGACTCTTCCTTGGCATGTTTCTCACATAAATTCTCTCACCAATATCTAACATGGGGAAGGGCCTTAAGGAGCGCAAAGGTGATTTTTTCATTGTTGGAAAAATTTTGGACAGAGAAATAACCCTCTAGCAGGCTTAACCATTTTTCCAAAGTGTTAGCATCTATCTAGCCTTCAAATAAATGAATATCAAAGTTAACTTGTACCTTTAAGGGAGTTTCATCTCTGAAGTGACTGTTGGTTGAAGGTGGTTCCATTGTTGTTGGTAGCCGTTGAAGGATATAGGTGCAATTATCCATCATTGCATTCCTCTGTCACGTGAGGGATTCCTTGAGAAACAGTTTGAAAGGATCGCATTCCCTGTCGTCCCTCTTTTATTTCATCATGGGAGGTTACTTGGGTATGGGAAAATGATTGTATTTAATATAAACAATATCAAAGTCCAACTCTTTATACCCTGACCTCATAAGGGACATGCACTAAGAACGACGAGCAGACTACTCTGATACCATTGATCTAGATTATTTTGAGAATGATATGAAGGCATAATTATAACAGATATATAAAAATGAAATACACAAATATATGGCACGGAACAAAGTAATATAGTGAAACTCATATTCTATTAATGACTGTCTGAAAATACAAAAGGATGTAAAATGCAAAAGCACACAAGTTAGCTAGAATGGTGGTAGCTTATCTTTGAGAAGAGATAAGCTACACTCATTTGCAAGAATTAGATTACAATGAGGATCCAAAGGAATTTTAAACATAAATAATAATTGATAAAACCGTAAAAGTGGGAGATGAAACGCCAAAAGGTTTGTGGCCCCAAGGGGGGTAGTTGATACGTCAAATTTTTGAGGGCATAACTTTTGCATACAATCTCCATTTGGGGCACTCAATACCTCGTCAGAAAGTCCTATCTGAGGAATAAAAATTATGTTCATCCCAAATGATGCCTTCACCTATTGTTTGGGAATTTTCTTTCCTAGAAAACGTTCTTTAAGGCCTTAAAATGGCCCTGGAAGTTTAGGACCCGAAAAAGTGTAGAAAAACTGCCAAAATGGAAAATTGTTCTCTAAGTTAGTGAAATAGGTGGGTGGCCACCAATATCCACCTATATATTTCCTCACCTATTAGGAAGACATGGTATCCATTGCGTCAATTTATTCCATTAGATGGGGGAAATTTTGTTGAATCTCACTCTTGGTGACTCACTTGCCTTGATGCAGAAACTACCCTGCTTTGACAACCCAATAGAGTTGGATGGCACATTGGAGGGTGTCCTTTGTATTAGTGTCCATGTTTCGATCAATGCTTTCCTATTCGATGCAATCAAGATTGAGTTCTGTAGGGGCCAACTGCTTGGTCGCATCCGAAGTGTCCAGGAGAGGTGAAACATATGGTCGAAGCAGTTCCACATTAAATACCGAGTGCAAGCCAAGGAAAGGAGGAAAACTTAATTCAAAATAATTCTCACCCACCACCTTGGTGATGTTGTAAGGCCCATATCAGAGTGGGAGTAGCTTCTGATGGGGTCCTTTGAGGTGCTCTTTCTGCAAGTGCAATCACACCTTATCTCCCAACTGAAACTTGTGTACTACTCGATGTTGATCGTGGCAATGCTTATACTTATCCTTGGCTTTCTGCACAATATCATGAACTTGTTGTTGTATGTGATGGATATGCTCAAAAAATTTAATTTCCTTATTAGCCTCATTCTGAGCATGGGAGGACTCTTCCTGTGCAACTGCAATGTGAAGAGCTACATCAATGGGGGGCAATGGTTGCAACCCCAAGCACACCTGAAAAGGGTTATGGCCAATAGAGTAATGGAGGGATCTGTTGTAGCTATGTTGAACATAAGGAATGATTTCACCCCATGTATGTAGATGTTTGGAATTGTACATCCTCAGGATATGGAAAATCGTCCTATTGACTACTTCTATTTTTCCATCAGTCTGTGGGTGGAAGGTAGTTGACTTGGTTATCTTGGTCTCCATCATCAATGATAGGCTAGAACAAAACGTGCTCAGGAACCCATTGTCTCAATTAGAGATAATAGTGCATGGAAGCCCAAAATAAATCCAAACATGTCTAAAGAAGAGCTTGGTGGTGGCCTTGACTGTGATTCTCTTCTTGTAGGTTGCCAAAAATTCCATCTTATAGAAATGATCAAGGACCACACAAAGACACAGTCATTCCCATACTTGGTTGAAGGAAGACCAGATATGTAATCCATGGAGATGGACTCTCAAGGCCTATTCGGAGTAGGAATAGGGGTTTATAGCCTTTGTTTCTTGATGGAGGGCTTGGAAATGGCACAGATAGTGTAGGATCTGATATACTTGCGAACACATTGTCGAAGCTTCGGCCATTAAAAATGATTTTTCTTCACTTCCATTATTTTCTCTACACCAAAATGTCTCTCTTATCGACTGTAATGAGCTTCCCAGATCATCTTTGCACACTCGCTTGAAGGAACACATAGATGAATATGATGGCATATCAATCCATCCTGGAGATGAAATTCTGGAATTGTTTTTTCCTACGCTCAATGTCTAATAGGAAGTAGAAAAGTCAAAGTCATTATTATATATTTATGTCCATTTGGATGTCTCATGTCCACAAGAGTTGAGAACTGTTCTTAGTGTTTCCACCAGGGGTCGCCTGAGGCAATCTTTAACATGAATGGTGTTATCTTTCCTGTACTTGATATTTAAGTGGAATTGTTGTAGGTACATGGACCATTTCTGATGGTGGTTGTTGGAGAGGCATTTTGGATACGTTTTGGGGAATTGCGCCAGAATAAGTAAAAGAACAAAATCTAGTTATAATATGGACCAAAGTGCATGACAAGAGTGGACTTCAAGGATTCAAAGAGAATGACAGGAAGATGTGTGACAAGGAAATGCAAAAAAGGCAGAAACCAATTATAAATCATTGGGTTTTGGGGGAAATTTTGTCCACTTTTGTAACTAGATTAGCCCTATTTTTATGTATAAATATGTAAAGGGTTTTTTGGGTAGAGTATGGTAGCACGAAGAGTAGAAAAGGAGAAGTTCATAGTGATTTTTTTGTAAAAGAGTCGAGCGAAGGAAGAGGTTTGAGGTATGATTGAGTGAAATCACATGACAACAAAATGGCTAGGCAGGTTTGGGTGGTGTTACTGTTGCATATTTTGTAATGCAGTGCACAGTTTTAAGAAAACTATGCATGAATAATATAAGAAGCCAGATGTTGTGGACATAGCCCAAGTTGGGTGAACCATGTAAATATGTGTGTTGTGATATGTTTGTAATATATGATTTTTTATGATATATGTTGAATTTATGGCTCCCATATGTTGTTGCAATGTCTTTCTTACTCTATGTTTAATAATAAAGTAATCGCTAAGTAATGGAACTACACGCATGAGTAAAAGACATGAAAAAGGCCTCGCTTCCCCTCATCACTATAGAACCTTGGTTCCTGCAACCCCTCTAGATGCCTTGGATGAGACTTCACTTGATCTGCAGGTGATGGTGAAAGGGCCAATATTTAAGGTATTTTTTGGTATTTGAATGCTTAACCCCGGGTCTTCCCCCGGTGTGCCAACAAATGGTTCTGATGCTAGGACCAAGAATTTGTAACTGAAGGGAATGTTTTGGATTCCAATTAGGGAATAAATTGAAGAATGGATAGAAAGGAAGAAATGAGACTTTACCAAAGAACATAAAAAAAACCTTAGGCTCAGTGACGAATAGTGGTTACAGAGGTATGTTTTCACAGATCTACATGAAATTTTCTTCAGTGAATTTCCGATTATTTTGACTGAATGGTTAGGAAGGCTAGTAGAGAACATTGGGAGGTATATAAATTAAGCTCCAAGAAATTGGACTCTTGAGATGATCAGACAACTCAATATGGTAAGTAATAAGGTTTCGTGCATAGTAGATTTATGGTTGAGTAGTATAATGGGGGGGTATATTACCAAGTTTGCAGTAGATTGTACCCAGTATTATAGTGTTGTAGAGAGGGATGTTTTCAAGGGCATGCACGAAATATATTTGACCACATTATCTACTTGGATAAAGATGTTAATGTGTGATAAGAGTGTCATGAAGATGGAGTCTGAGAGATAGACACCTTCGCTCACATAGGGAAACTGAGGGATGACCAGAGGATAGTTTGAGAATGGAAAGGATGAGTGAGAAGCAGATGAACTGAGGATGTCGAGAGATGATATTGAATTACATGGAGATATTGGTGTATTTCACTCTAGGAATAGGTTTTAATACAGTAAGATGGAGATTGTGGCTGGAAAAGGAGAGAAGCATAGAGAATTCGAGGAAAGTGACCCCCGTGCAATACATCAGATCACACAAAACAAAGAGAGGAAAAGGAAAGAAAGAGGTCCTCAGTAATATATAGCAGAGGAAGGAAGTTCATATCAAATTAGGATCTACGTCGAACCCATAACCTTGTGTGCATCATTGAGAATTGAAGCAGGAACCAAGACATGTTTGAGAGAAATTGTAATAAGTGGAGGAAGTCAGAGAAATAGTCAAAGTAGTGGGAGAAACACATCAAACCAAAGTCAGTCAACATCACCAAAGTTAAGCACGACATCTAGTAAAATGGTAGGAGTAGTTCATACATTGATAATGTCTGCATTTCAGGGAACAGGGTTGGAGGACCCTGAGCAAAACTTGTTTGTATATGACACAATATGACACAATATGGACTGCAATGAATTTCTGGGATGAGGAAATGAAGATTGTGCAGTTGACCATGATGTTCATAGGTTGTGAAATACTATGGTATATGAAGTTTCACACAACTACACTAGCCGAACAGTCAAGAAATTTGGCAGAAACCGGACAAGCATTGTTAAAGGAATTCAGAAAACCGAAATCTTAATCTCAATATATCACATAACTAAAGGAAATTAACAAAGTGTAGAATGAGATAGTGCGTGATTATGAACAGTTATTTAAATATGTGATGGGTCGATTAACCTTTCATGTTTTTGAAGAGCATCATCGGGAATGATTTATAGCAAGCCTATTGTTGCACATTCACTATCTGTTAATGTAGCATAAGGTCATGTCACAGCCAAAAGCATTGGAAATCGTGATGAAATTGGAAGCTTCTCTTGTAGGAGATGGCGCAGTTACAATCATAGTTCGATGCACTAAGAATTCAATTATCAGAGATAATGAAGGAAAAGGAAAAGCGAGAACATGTTTGGTGTATAATATGTAAAACATAAGGCCATAGGAAGGAAGAGTGTCTAGCCTTTGTGGAGTACATGGCCAAAGAAGTGCCAAAATCATTGGAAATAGGAGTGGGGTACTATGAGATATGTAAGACATGGGGCCATCATCTAACTGCTTGTCGCTTACTTCAGAAATATCAGAGCACCCTAAGAAATTTATTCTATAATTTTTTTAAATCAGTAGGGCACAATGAAAAATATTGTCTCACATTCAACTTAATGAAAGAAAGAACTTTGGATGCGTACAGAAGACAAGAAGAAAATGGCACAGCAGAAGGAATTCCACAGTACAACACTCCAAGAGGTTTTAATTAGGGTGGATTTGGAGGCTTTGGCAGAGGTTGAGGACATGGAGGATTTGGTCGAGGAGGCAGAGGACCAATAATTTGTTATAACGACAACCAACCATGACCTCTAGCAAGAGATTTCCCAAATCCTTACATGACATGCACGTATTGCAGAGCCTTGGATCATGCGATAGAGGTATTCCCTCAATTGATAGAAAAGTGCCCGGAGAGACGAAATCAGAACCCACATCAGACTCAACATCAAAATCAAAACCAAAACCTATAGATGATATTCATGGAAGAATTATGATCATCCAAAAGTAGTAGTTGTTACATGCGGTGGAACGAGAATTGGACCATATGAAATGGAGATAGGAAAGGGAGTGGAACAATGGATAAGGAAAGAAGTTGATCCCATGCCATCATTCAATCCACAGAAATAAAATGAAACCTATCAACAAGCAAGTAAGGAGATACTAGGGCCAGAATCGATAACCTCAACGTCAAAAACACCACCAATATACGATATGTCATTGGTTTGTGATCATACTATTCCATAAAGGCCAACCAAGAAGGTAAACAATTTGAAATAATTTCTAAAACCTTTTTTAGAATTTATGCAGGGCGAGACAACACTAAATTCACTGCACAAAATTATTGATCAGTGTACACAAGACAGAGAAGTAACCACGACGCATAAAGTAGTGAACTAAGTCTTGTACAAGAAGAGGACAAACAAAGAGTTCGTATTAAGTGCACAAATAAGAGAATATGACATGGATAATGTCATCTTAGACTTAGGATAAGATGTCAATGTTCTTCCAAGAAAAACGTGGGAGATGATGGGGAAATTGAAGCTAATTTGGTCAATTGTTTAGTTGATATTGGGTAACCAAAATAATATAATATTGATCGGGATATTGGTAGGAGTACCTCTGAATATATATGGATTGCACAGTATAGCTAAATTTGAATTCATCGATATTGTGGATAACAGTCAGTTGTACCCAGCTTTGCTTGGATTGGATTGGGCCTTCAAAAATCAGGCAATTATCAGCCTGAAGAAAATAGAGATGATTTTTTAGGGAGGAGTCTCAAAGGTCACCATGCCATTAGATTCTATGGAGGCAAGAATATATGTGGATCTTGCGAGAAGGAAATTGATAACTTATATAACATGACATCACGCATGGAGGACTACGTCAATCTCACTACAGATGGTGCACTTAGTTGGAGAAGTGTAAGCTCTTGTGCATCAGACTTGAAGGAAGGACTTGAACACTAGAAACAATGGTTGCATGAAGTGTCGACCAAAAGGTGTGTGTGCATTACTCTCTCTTTGCGCTGGATTGGAACAGAGGTGCGTGATACGCCAAATTTTGAAGGATGAACTAAGATAAGTTATTTTATTAATGAATTTGAGCTGCAGATGCCCAAACATCAAAGTTTATTAGCCTTATACATGGCACTGAGAGAAACCCCGACAAGATGGTGGGAAACTCACAAGGAAGGGATAGAGGATTGGCAACAATGTAAAAGGATGATGCAAATCAGGTTTGGAATAGAGAACATTATGAAAAAATATATGGGGATGAGAGATCCAAAGGATCATGTTGCACAATGTATTGGAAATTGGAGGCAAGTGTCGAAGCAGGACTGGACGCATAGGTTCATACATAAGTTGGAGACAATTCCTAGTAATTGGTATGTAGAGCTAGAAGTGCATAGAGTAATGAAGGACTGGGAGGTGCTCATCTGAAACTTTAAGGTAACCTTTAATTTTGAAGCAGAGTTACCTTTAGTAGACGCAATTTTAAAAGTCATTAGATGCAAAAACATTATGGAAGAAGGACAAGTAGGAATGGTACCTACATGTGGTGTGCATAGAGAGTCTACGACATTTCATGAGTTATTATAATGTTATAATGTTACCGAGGAAAACCAAGAGGAAAAAGAACCAATGTACAAGTATCACAGATTGAAGGGGAGTGTGATGTAGTAGGTCCAGTACTTGAATATGATGCATATGTGAATCCCTTAATACTATAAAAAGTAAACATTATAATGGAGGAGAAACCGAAGTTTTAAAAAATTGGTGATCATTGGAACGATGAGGCCGTGGAAAATATTGCAGACCTATTGCATGAGTACTAAGATCCTTTTCCAACCACCTTTTCAGAGATGAAAGGAATAGTTGGAGAATTGGGCGAAATGAATATCCCGTTGAAACCATATGCTAAGCCAATAAGACAGAGACCCTACCGATTGAATCCAAAGTAGAAGGAAAAATTGAAAGAAGAACTTGACATGATTATATAAGATGGTATAATTGAACCTATCACAAAACATGAATGGATAAGTCCAATGGTGGTTCAATATAAGAAAATAGAGGGTATTAGAATTTGTGTAGACTTAAGGAAGGTGAATGATTCCTTCTTTCATGACACGTTCCCGACCCCCTTTATAGATTAAGTATTGGAAAACGTAGGAGGGAGGAGGCCTACTCGTTCACCGCTGAATTTTTAGGATACCATCAAATAAATATTGCACAAGAATACTAACACAAGATGAAATTCACGATAGAATGGGGAATATAATAGTTCATAGTGATGTCATTTGGGTTAAATAATGCACTTGTTGTGTTTTCTAGAGTATTTTTCGCAACCTTTAAGGAGTTTATTCATCATTTGTTTGAAGTGTACCTAGATTATTGGATTGTATTTAGCCTATTGAAAGATAACATAGAAACTCTAAGGTTGATTCTTGATAGATGTAGACAATATCGGATTTCATTAAATTTGAATAAATGTATTTTCTACACACCGTTTGGGGTATTGTTAGGTCATGTGGTATGCAAGCAAGGTTTACTAGTTGATCTAACCAAGATAACAGTAATTGATAATTTTACACCACCTAAATAAGTGCAACAATTCAGAACAAATTTGGGTTATACAAGTTACTACCAGAAATTTATTAAAGGCTATGCACAGATCACAACCCCAATGGAGAAGTTATTGAAGAAAGAAGTTGAGTTTAAGTGGAATGAAGACTGTCAGAAGGGACTAGACGTATTGAAAAAGAATTTAGTAACTACACCCATTTTTGTATTCCTGGATTAGCAAAAGGAGTTTCATGTCCATGTGGATGCATCATTGATAGTGCTCGGTGCAGTTTTAGCGCATCCTGGAGAAGGAGAATTAGATCATCTGATTTCTTTTGTTAGCGGGAAGTTGTCGAGTGCTGAGAAAAATTACACGGCAACTGAAAGGGATGGCTTGGAAATGGTGTATTCCTTGCAGAAGTTCAGACACTATTTGTTGGGATCCCACTTCAATATGTATACAGATCATTATGCACTTGTACATCTAGTGAACAAGCCAATGTTGGGGGGGAGAGACTATGTAGATGGTTATTGTTGTTCCAGGAGTATGATTTTGAAGTTATTGTGAATCCAGGAAAACTAAATTCAGGACCAGACCATTTTTCGTTGATACTGATAGGGGAAAATGCAAGGGATCTAGATGATATATTACCAGATGCACATCTATTTTCAATCAGAATGGTAGACGAACATTTTGAAGAAATTGTCCAATACTTGAGCATATGAGAGGCTCCATCCGATATCACTGTAGCACAAAAGAAAAAAATAATGGTTAAAGTAGGAGATTATCAGTTGATCATAGTAGGTTTACATAAGTTAGGCATAGATGGGATACTATGACATGTGTGCTAGAATATGAAAGACCCATGATCTTAGCAGAGGAACATGATGAAACTGCAGGAGGAAATTATGAAGGAAAGGAGACAACATAGAATATATTGTGTGTAGGACTATGGTGGCCTACCCTCCATAAGGATGCAAAGGAATATTTCTAGAAATATGACATTTTCTAGAGAGTACGAAGACCATCATGAAGGGATGAGATGCCCTTGAATATGAAAGTTACCCTATAGGCGTTTGAAAAATGGGAAGTGGATTTTGTCAAGCCGATTAACCCACCAACGAGAAGAACATCAGCCAAATACACAATTACCGTGACCAAATATTTGACAAGATGGACAGAAGCAAAACCAATTATAGATTGCAGTGGGGCGGTTCTTGTTTAATAACATAGTTACAAGGTTTGGATGTCCTACAGTAATTATGAGCGACCAGGGACTCACTCATGAACAAGACAATTGCAGAAAATAATAGAATACTTTCATCTACAACATCGAAAAAGCACCCCATATCACCCGCAAGTAAATGGAACTATGGAGGACTTTAACAAAATACTAGAGAATGCACTGACCAAGGTATGCAACATAGAGAAATATGAATGGGATTTAAGGATCCCTGCAATACTTTGGGATTATAGAACTACATGAAAGAAGTTGACAGGAAAAACACCGATTATATTAACATATGGTCAAGAAGTAGTCATGCCCATGGAGTTTCTTATACCAAGTATGAACATTTATATGCTGACAAACCTTGTGGATTCTGACAAAGTAGAAGAAAGACTATCATAGATACTAATAATAAAGGAATATTGATTCTTCGTGGGATTCCATCAGCAAGAATAGAAGGCACGATAAAATGAATGGAATGATAGAAACATCAAGTAGAAAAAGTTCTAGACAGGAGATCTAGTACTTCTTTATGAAAGAAAGTTCTTACAACTCCCAGGAAAGTTCAGGATGCACTAGCTAGGGCCATACGTGATCATATATGTGACTGACACATGGGCTATTTAGTTAGAGAAATTTGATGGACAAGTCATGGAAGGACTAGTGAACGGGAGCTCACTAGAAATATATAGGGATAGTCGTCCTTCCGCACACTAGAGGAGCTGCGCAGGTTAAAATTGTATCATAGTGTACTATAAGAAGAAAATACATAAAAAGAAAGAAAAATTAGGGAAAATCAAGAAACGAGTTAAGGGAAGAGGCATGTTACACATTATTTTGGTCACTCTGGTGATGTCTATATAGTTATGTGTTTAGGCTCTCATAAGGACCTTTTCCCTGAGAAAAGTGACTGTTGTCTTCTTCTACAAAACATATTTTTAAGATGATTTCGTAGGCTACATGTATTGTAGGGTGTAAGAAACCATGATTCTCGCAAGCTACTTTATACTTGGAGTGCGAGATGTTTGCAGTCTGCTCTATAAGTAGGGTGTGAACCTTCTTCAAAGCTTAAAAGGAAGAGGAAGTTACAAAGGTTATAGAAGAGGATCTTCTAGAAAATGAGTTGGCATTCGCATGGTTGGCATCCTACTGACTTCTCAGATTTAGTGGAATCATCCTCATCCCTTTAACCATCTCTCCTTCTCCTATATAATGAAAGGTTTCTCAAGGAAGAGGTTAAGCAAGATTGAATAGAGAATTGATGAAAGAATAGATTTAGAATTGTATGAGGAATCTTGTTTGAATTGATGCTTGAGGCCTCCATTTGTCCATCAAGCCACAACAGATCTTCTTCATGCAAGTGTGGAGCAAGTGTGTGTGTTGGAATGAAGGACCGAAAGGAATCTTGCGACATCAAGGCAATTTGGTTGTATCTTCTACTTTCATTTAATATAAATACAGTGGCATGTCCCTTCCCGATAAAATCACCCTTATTTTATTACATGACTCCTTGATCACATGTTTAGGTCTTCATTGAATATATAATTGTTTCTTTAACCTTGGTCGATGTGTGTCATTGTATATCTGATATCTCAAGGCTACCAAAGTGAAGCAGGGAAAACAGAGACATAAGGAAGTGATATCTAAAGGTATGTCATTTATTCCTTCCTCAATGATAAATTCAATGATTGTAACTTAGGGGAAGTGTCATGTCATATCTTGTTTTGTTCTAGATCTAGGTGGATCTAGGGAGATCTGTTAATGTCTGCATATATTGATTTATCCAATAAGAAAATTGGCAACCATACTGGGGATACGACTCATTTTGTGGTTTTTTGTTGGCCATTTTATCTTAGCCTAATTTTTTCATTGCCAACCAGTCTCTAAGTCTATAGGAGACCCTTATAGACTCTCTAGACCTAGAAGTTCACTCAAAAGTTTTGTCCCTTTTCTGAATTTTCCTTGATTACAAAACTTCTCGCACTGTACCTCACTATAGCCTGCGAGAATCATTGATGTTTGCACCCTATTGTTTAGTCCATTGCAACCTTCTCGCACCCTACCAGTGTCTGTACTGAGAGAATCCCTAATTTTCGCATTGTACCCTACTACTAGACTGCGAACTCATTTGTAAAAGTTTTGGATTAGGTCTCCTTGTCTTTTTTGATTCCCAGGTTAACAGACAAATCTGGGCATCAAAAAAGACAAGGAGACCTAATCCAAGGGTATAATCTCTGATTCTAAGATACAAGTGCTTGTTTGGTCAAAAAACCTTTGATTGGATTAAAAGTTGGGATTAATTATCCTTTTAGATTGCTTGTTGATTGGAAAATTTTTGTCCATGTGCATTTGAAGAGATTTTTTCTTGTCAGTTTGTTATTTTTTATCTTCATTGAAAGATCGATTTGGGTGTTTGTTGAGTATTTTATTTTCATTGGTTGCTTGCTTTTTCTTAGTTCTATCCCTATTTTTTGGTTTCTAACAAAAAATTAAAGACTTTTTCTCTTAAGCAATCATTTATTCAGAAAATATTGGCGTTCAAGTATTGAAAGAGAACGAATAGTGAATTTACATTGTCAATGATTATTTGGTACTACATTTCAAAAGAGATCGTACATCATAGTTTGCATCGTTCCAAAAAATCCCTTTTTCCCTGTTGTAGATAGAATTCATCAAACACAAGTTTGTATCATTCATTTCTATTTACGCATTGTTGGGTCAGAGTCTTACACAACATTGGTTTAATTTCCGTCTCCCTTTTGCTTAATAACATCCTTTAATAATATTGCGCAACTTTAAAATTCAACTAGTAACTTTTTCTAGGGCTCTTTTACACCAACATTGGCTAGGCTAGAGCTTTGGAATAGGCAGTGAGACACACTCTCCAAAGTGAAAAACACATAATAGCATCTTGTGTTAGGGAGTGTCAAATTCTATTTGCAACATTTTGTACTAGGAAGCCCTTCTCACACAAGGGTCAAACCTAAGGTTGCATTGAGATTGACAGAGTTACTCACCCTGCTTTGCTGATATCAGTGTAGAGATTTCACGTATTACGGGGGTTGCTTGGAGGTATGCCCACAATGATGAGTGGAAGCCTCTCAAGTTGATTTCGGGCTAGATACCCTGCCCTTTCATGTGGATCCAACTGTTGACTATTCCCCCAGTCATCATTGTTGTTTGTGGTAACCTTAGTAGCCTATCTTCTTAGAGTCTTACATAAGGTGATTGTGGAGGGGTAAGTCTTCATAGTACCTAGAATCGACGTTGGCTAGACTCACTCGGGCTCCTTGGAGGGTATACCCATGATTATGTGTGGGAGATTTCACCAGGGTGTAAGTCCATTAAGTAGGTCATCAACGTAACTTTTTCACCCTAGCCCAGCCCCTTCTTGTCTCAACGTCGCGACGTTGGATTTCATCACCAACTAGTGACTTCAGAATAGGAAGGTCTTGTTTGCTTGGTTTTGATTCCTATATTTTACTAGCGTGTGATGTTTGTTTCCATAAATTGGACATAGAATTTCTTTCGTGAAATTTTATCTTGATCACCATTGACCCTCCATGCCGCTCACATAGAATGCAAGGACTACCCTAAGAAGATCGGGAAGGTTCTCAACCCTTGCCTACCAACTCACCGGAGGGCTCTCCTCAACAGAGTGAAGTCCAAGATGTTTCCACTCCATGAGTGGAAAGAACTAACTCTTTAGACCAATTCCAAATTACAGATTCTCTAGAGGGTTTGCGACTTCCTCCCGAATCTGTGAGACGTATTGTTTGAATGAATTCATTCGAAGAGATTGTTGTTGATTCTTTTGGATTACCAGCTAGACCTTTCATAGGCCTTGAAGGTCAGGATCCTTTTTGGACTACTGGCATCTTTAGACGGGATCTCTTCGACTTAGGAGCAGGCGTTGATATCACTATCACTCCCGATCCACCTGAAACATCCAATCCAGATGCGGTACCTTTTACTACTTGACGCAGTGTCACACCCGCGGGCACACCTGCTCACAGGATCTTTTCTTTCCTCAGCCTGAAGAACACTAACCGGTCCTTCTATTTCCCTATCGGGAAATCTGCACCCACAGATCTCTTTGTGTGACTCCCCCTCTCTTTACTTATCGGGGAATCAGAATTCACAACCTTGTGAGGTCAGTGATCGAGCGTAGGACTCTCGAATCTCCGAGACCCGATATGAGTCAACGCTGACCCTTCTGTTCCTTTGTCGGGACTTTCTCTATCGGGATCTCGGCACTCGCGGTGTCGAGCAACTCGGTTCTCCGACTCCTGAGTCCCGATATGCTGAAACTCCGATGAGCTTGCGGCTTTGACATTTCAATGGTCCTGTCACCTCGTTTGGATTTTGGACTTCGTGGGATCGCGAATCTTGATGTCCAATGTTTCAGGACTTTATGTTTCCCAAACCCCGATACAGTGTGCTACCTGTCCACCACCAACTCCTGTGGCCCCACACTATACTTGTAGCCATCGAGATAGCGTGTATCGCGATTTCGTGACTCCTGTTACCAAATCTTCGATTCATTTCTTACGAAATCCAGATAGGCGATTTCGTGAATAATCCAACTCCCCTGGATGGCTTGGATCAACAGCTCTGCCCCTTCTGCAGTATCCCCCTGCACCCCCGCGAGATCCAACGGCTCACGGTGATTCACTGATTTTCCCTGGAAGATACCGATCATCCATTCTTCCTTATGAAATCCAAGAAATGACTAAGTGTTCTTCCACATAACTTATCCACCTACGTGCAAACTTGTGACGCTTCTTTCCAACCTTCAAGGCACAACTTTTCTATGCTGTCCTTCAACAAATTCGAAGGTCCTATCCCTCATGCGATTTTCCCCATGACCTCAAGTCCTTCAAGAAAACTCTTGCACGCACTCCTTGCGGAAAACCTTCAACAACGTCGAAGTGTTGAAGTCACTTGACTCTACGCACACTTGCAGCAGCAGTCTGTCAAATGCTTCACTTAGGTTCACAACCCTGAGACTTTTACCCGGCCTACGCACTCCTTGCACGGCTCCTGTGACCAACTGCACTTCTGGATGAATGAGAACAAAAACTATCTCTATCTGAACCCTCTGTCAACGCACTCCTTGCGGACACTTCAACTGCACTCCTTGCAGGAATTATCTGGCTCAAATAGAGAAACAATTGAAACTCATTCCATCTCCCTCTTAGACTTCAATTCATACATGAAATCACATACATAGCATATAAAAGAAAATGTATAACAGGAAGCAAACGTTCATGAGCCTATCATTCAGCACCAATACACAGAGAACAACACAAACCATGAATTTGAATCAAAGATTTCTATTAATTCAAATGTTTGTACATGGGTGTTTTTACAAAGATCTCTGCTTCTTCTTGCTCCAAATGCTTTTGAATAATGTTACAATGCACAATGAGGGTGTCTATATCTCGTTTCCCTCTTGCGCTCTACAACTGTCTAGTCTAGAATTAAATTCTATCTACTTTACATTAACTATTTTAAATGTCGTCTACCTACTAAGGACGAGAGTTATCCACTCAAGGTCCATTTACAATACATAAGTGTGCCTCATCTTAATGGCTCATTTAAGATTTGCGCAACAATTCCAAAGTGTTTTCAAAATTTGTGTTGGATTGTCCAGCTGTCCTCTGCTTCCGCGTTGGCTCGCTTGATGTGTTGGCGACGCTCCTGCATCATACTCCCTCGCTTGAAAACTTTCATGGGCTCATTTCCATGAGCTCCTACACGGTCTGTCCATGCTTCTGTATCTCAGCTTCAGTCTCCCAGCTGACATCTTCAACTGGATGGTTCTTCCACTTGAACAGATACTCAAAATATTGTTTTCGCCTGGTCCTCTTACTCACTCTCTTGTCCAGTATGCATTCCATCTATGGCTTCTCTGCAACTGGCATTTTCTTCATCCACTGGATCGCTAGCTGCTCATCTCCAGTCTCTGCTTCTCCAGCTTTGTATGGGTACAAATATGAGACATTGAATATCGGAGAAATTCTTATCCCATCGGGTAGTTCAATCTCATAAGCATTGTCCCCAAATTTTCTCAAGACCTTGCATGGCCCGATTTTCTTCATCTTCAACTTATTGTATGCTCCTCTCGGGAACCTTTCTTTCCTCAAATGTGCGAGAACCAGATCACCAACCTCGAACTAAAGTTGTCTCCGATGTTGATCTGCTTTGCGCTTGTATTCCTGACTTGAATTCTGCAACCGCTCCTTCACCTGGCTGTGAAGTTCCTTCATCGCCTCAGCGAATTCCTCTGCACTAGCGCTCCTAGTATAATTTTGTCCTGAATCTCTCAGTTCAAAAATTCCCCTCGGCTGCATGCCATAAACAACCTGTAATGGAATTTGTCTTGTGCTCTGATTCACTGAGTCATTGTACGCAAATTCAGCCTGTGGTAATATATTGTCCCAACTATTGTGGTGCTCTGTCACCAAGCTTCTCAGCAAGTTTCCCAGACTTATGTTGACCACTTCCATCTGTCCATCCGTATGAGGATGATAAGATGAACTAAACATCAAATTAGTCCCCAGCTTCTTCCATAAGGTCCTCCAAAAATGCCCTATGAATTTCGTGTCTTTGTCTGAAAATATACTTTTCAGCAACCCATGAAGTCGAATGACCTCTTTGCAGAATAGATTTGCAATGTGAGTTGCATCACTGGTCTTCTAACATGGGATGAAGTGTGCCATCTTGGAAAACCTATCCACTACCACAAAGATTGAATCAACACCTCTTTGTGTCCTTGGCAACCCCAATACAAAATCCATGCTTATTGCATCCCACGACCTTTCTGGTATGGGAAACGGTTGATAAAAACCCGCATTCTGCTTTCTTCCCTTCGAATGCTAGCAAATTATGCATCTGTCTACAAATCTTTTGACATCCGCTCGCATTCCCGGCCAAAAATATGACTCATTCAATTTCGTGAATGTTTTGTCATGACCGAAATGTCCTGCCAATCCACCACTATGTTTCTCCTTCAATAGATTCTCCCTCATGGAGCATTTCGGAATACACAGTTGATTGCCTCTGAACAACAATCCTTCCTGGATCATGTATTCTATCCACGGGCTTCTGTCTCTGAGAACTGGATTCTCAGCTGCTTCATATGCTTCCTGAAAATCTGGATTATCTGTGTACATATTCCTGAGATCATCAAAACCTAAAGTGAGGACTTTGAACTCCTGCAACAGCAAACACTTCCTAATCAAAGCATCAACAACTTTGTTAGCAGTACCAGAAATATGTTTAATCACAAATGTGAAATTCTGCATATACTCAACCCATTTTACATGTTTCTGATTCAACTTCTCCTGTTGAGTCACAAACTGCAGTGCATGATTGTCACTGTACAATACAAATTCTTTGGGTATCAAGTAATGCCTCCATTTATTTAATGCCTGTATGATAGCATAAAACTCCTTATCATACGTGGAGTATTTCAATTTCGCTTCATTCAGCTTCTCGCTGAAATATGCTATCGTCCTGTCTTCTTGACTCAAGACTGCCCCAATTGCAAATCCGCTTGCATCGAATTTCACTTGAAATTTTTTCTGGAAATCCGGCAACACCAAAACCGGTTGTTCCGTGATCTTCCTTTTCAACAGTTTGAAACTCTTTTCAGCTTCTTCTATCTAGTGAAAAGACTTATGTTGCTTCTTCACTGTATCCATCATTGCTGCGCTAATTCCATTGAAATTCCTGATGAATTTTCGGTAGAAATTAGCCAAACCATGAAAACTTCTCACCTCGAATACATTCCTCGGTGATGGCCAATTCTTGATCACTTCCACCTTATCCGGATCCATCCTCAACTCATTTACCGAAATAACAAATCCCAAATAAATGAGTTCTGTCTTCATGAATGAGGACTTATTTATATTAATCAACAGCTTCTCCTGCTGTAGTTTCTGCATCACTGTAGCAAAATGCTTCAAGTGCTCTGCCACTGATTTACTATAAACCAGTATGTCATCCAAGTATACGATGACAAATTTCCCGATGAACTCCCTCAG
Organism: Picea engelmannii; assembly: GCA_009831015.1. Classification (NCBI taxonomy): domain Eukaryota; kingdom Viridiplantae; phylum Streptophyta; class Pinopsida; order Pinales; family Pinaceae; genus Picea; species Picea engelmannii. The sequence goes on along the minus strand of ML797282.1, from coordinate 82,829 downwards.
GAATTTGTTCATCAACCTCATAAAGGTACTTGGTGCATTTGTTAAGCCAAATGACATAACAAGCCATTCATACAAACCCTCGGTTGTTTTGAATGTTGTCTTCCATTCATCGCCTTCTCTCATGCGAATCTGGCGATATCCACTTTTCAAATCAATCTTTGAAAAGTACCTTGCTCCGCTCAAGAAATCCATCAGATCATCCATTCTTGGCAATGGAAACATGTACCTAATGGTTATCTTATTGATCGCCCTCGAGTCGGTACACATCCTCCAGCCTCCATCTTTCTTCGGACTGAGTATTGTTGGAACAACACATGGACTCAAGATTTCCCTGACTAACCCTTTGTCCAACAACTCCTGGACTTGCCTTTGAACCTCATTCTCATGCGGCATCAATCTGTATGCGGCTTTATTTGGCAAACTGGCTCCTAGTATGAGATCAATATGATGACTCACACTCCTGACCGGTGGCAACGAACGAGGTAGTTCGTCCACTATAATGTCAGCGAACTCTTCCAGCAGTTCTTGAACTTCATCCGGTAAATCATCCACTCTTTTACTAGTCAGAACAATCTGTGGCTTCCTGACCACAAAGAATTGTGGATCCTCCTTCTTCTTAACCTCGGTAAGAAGTTCCTTTCCACTCATGAGAAGTATTGTGTTGCTTACTTCTAGCTTCACCTCCTTATCCTTTATCGGAAGCAACATGTGTGTCCTCCCATTTTTCTCTAGGGTGTATGTGTTCATTCTCCCATCATGAATCACATTTCTGTCATATTGCCATGGTCTACCCAGCAATAGATGACAAACATCCATGGGAATAACATCACATAAGATCTAATCATTATATCCACCTATCTTGAATTCAACCAAGCATTGTTTAGTAACAGTTACCTGGTGTCCTTTCTGTAGCCACGAAACTCTGTATGGGCTTGGATGATCAGTCGTCTCCTGCTCCAGCTTCTCTACCATCTCCGTAGATACGAGATTATCCATGCTACCACTGTCTACAATGACCTTGCATACCATGTCCTTGGTCTTGCAAGCAGTCCTAAAGAGTCTGGTCCTTTGGACTGAAATTTCCACCTCCTTCTCGGGTGTCAAAAGGACTTTTCGCATCATGAGTGATCTTCCGCCTTCAGCGTCTTCGGCCTCAACATCCCGCCTCTATGCTTCGATGATGTGAGCTTCTCCAATGTCATTCTTTTTCTCTGGACACTCGTAATATTTGTGCCCATTCTTTCCGCATGTGAAGCATGTGATTACTCCACCTCTTCCTCTTCCTCTGCCTCTAGTACGAGGAAAAGTGTTGTTGTCAGCATAATCTCCTCTCTGTTCATTATGTTTCCCTCTTTGTTCAACATATGGCCCCTGCTGTGAGGTTCCACCTCTCTCTGCATGAGTCTAAGGTTTCTTCCATTCCTCCTTGGGCTTCTGGTATTTGTCCTGGGCAACTGCTTTGCCTCTAGGATGACTTCTGCCTTGGCCCCTCTGACTTTGTTTTCGGCTGAGCTTCTCTTCAGCTTTCAGAGCCATCTAATAAGCATCTTCCACCGTTTGGATGGTTATCATGCTCATCTCATCCTGGATATCATATCTCAGGCCATTCATGTATCTGGAAACTTTTTCATCATCGCTCTCCTGATGACCTTCCCTGATGTTCATTCGATAGAATTCCTCAGTGTATTCTTTCACTATCATCAGCTTCTGTCTCAGGTTCTGCATTCTCCTGAATAGAGTAATTTGATAATCCATGGGGATGAATTTCATCTTCATCTTCGCGATCATCTTGTCCCAGCTCTTGATCTTCTGCTTGCCCTTGCAGCGCTTGTCAGCTTGTAGTTCATCCCACCACAATGTTGCATGTCCTTTTAAGCATGTAACAACATTCTTGACTTTCTTGTCCTCTTCGACATCTTCGTAGTCGAAGTAAGTATCCAGAGCTCTAATCCAATCTAGTATCTCCTTTGCATCCAAGTTTCCCTCGTAAATTGGAATGTCCATCTTCGCTCTTGCACCCATCCTGGCAATAGCTTTGATCAAACGCTCGTTTGATGCATCTCTGGCTGTAACTTCCTCCTCTCGTTCAGCCTCTATTTCACTATCGGAATCACTCAGATCCCCTGCACTAGCTGTGTGTCTTTGCGTTGTCTCCATGTCCTCGAGTCTCGCTCGGAGGTCTCTCATTTGTCTCTCTATGGCTAGATCAGTTATTTGTCTGCCTCTTCTTCTCTGCACTTCCCTATCCTATGGATCAGGTGAATGCCTATCTCTCCTTGGCGGCATGGCAAATTCTCCTCTTCTCTGCTACAAAAAGCAAAGAAAAATATGTCTTAGCTATGATACCACTTGACGTTGTGTATAAAACTACTCCTTACCTCTTATGCCTTCCTTGCCTGAAATATACATACAAGAATCTAAAGCTCTGATACCAAACTAATGTAGTGTCGCACCTGCAGACACGCCTGCTCACAGGATCTTCTCTTTCCTCGGCCCGAAGAACACTAACCGGTCCTTCTATTTCCCTATCGGCAAATATGCACCCGCAGATCTCTTTGCGCGACTCCCCCTCTCTTTACTTATCAGGGAATCGGACTTCACAACCTTGCGAGGTCAGTGATCGAGCGTAGGACTCTCGAATCTCTGAGACCCGATATGAGTCAACGCTGACCCTTTCGTTCCTTTGTCGGGACTTTCTCTATCGGGATCTCGGTACTCATGGTGTCGAGAAAATCGTTTCTTCGACTCCCGAGTCCTGATATGCCGAAACTTTGATGAGCTCACGACTTTGACTTTTCAACGGTCCCGTCACCTCGTCGGGATTTCGGACTTCGCGGGATCGCGAATCTTGATGTCCAATGTTTCGAGACTTTACATTTCCCGAACCCCGATACAGTGTGCTACCTGTCCACCACCAACTCCTGTGGCCCCACACTGTACTTGTAGCCGTCGGGATATCGCGTATCGCGATTTCGTGACTCCCGTTACCAAATATTCAATTCCTTTCTTACGAAATCCCGATAGGAGATTTCGCGAATAATCCAATGCCCCTGGCTGGCTTGGATCAACGACTCTGCCCCTTCTGAGATTTAAACACTATGGGAATATCTGCAGTATCCCCCTGCATCCCCGCGAGATCCAACGGCTCACGGTGATTCATTGATTTTCCCTGGAAGATATCGACCATCCGTTCTTCCTTATGCAATCCATGAAATGACTAAGTGTTCTTCCACAGAACTTATCCACCTGCATGCAAACTTGCGATGCTTCTTTCCAACCTTCAAGGAACAACTTTTCTATGCTATCCTTCAACAAATTCGAAGGTCCTATCCCTCCTGCGCTTTTCCCCACGACCTCAAGTCCTTCAAGAAAACTCTTGCACGCACTCCTTGCGGCAAACCTTCAACAACGTCGAAGTGTTGAAGTCACTTGACTCTGCGCACACCTGTAGCAACAGTCTGTCAAATGATTCACTCAGGTTCGCAACCCTGAGACTTTTACCCGGCCTGCGCAATCCTTGCATGGCTCATGTGCCCAACTTCACATCTGGATGAATGAGAACAAAAACTATCTCTATCTGAACCCTCTGTCAACGCACTCCTTGCGGACACTTCAACTGCACTCCTGGCAGGAATTCTCTGGCTCAAATAGAGAAACAATTGAAACTCATTCCATCTCCCTCTTAGATTTCAATTCATACATGAAATCACATACACAGCATATAAAATAAAATGTATAACATGAAGCAAACGTTCATGAGCCTATCATTCAGCACCAATACACAGAGAACAACACAAACCATGAATTTGAATCAAAGCTTTCTATTAATTCAAATGTCTGTACATGGGTGTTTTTACACAGCTCTCTGCTTCTTCTTGCTCCAAATGCTTCTGAATAATGTTACAATGCACAATGAGGGTGTTTATATCCCGTTTCCCTCTTGCTCTCTACAACTGTCTAGTCTAGAATTAAATTCTATCTACTTTACATTAACTATTTTAAATGTCATCTACCTACTAAGGACGAGAGCTATCTGCTCAAAGTCCATTTACAATATACAAGTGTGCCTCATCTTAATGGCTCATTTAATATTTGCACAACAATTCCAAAGTGTTTTCAAAATTTGTGTTGGCTTGTCCAGCTGTCCTCCGCTTCCGCGTTGGCTTGCTTGATGTGTTGGCGATGCTCCTGCATCACTACTGCCTATTATTTCCCTGGTTCAGACGCTCATCCAGCCGACCATATATTGACTACCCCCTTCAAATGGCCCATTATACCATGGTCCGAGATAATACGAATCTTCACACTGGGAATACAGTGGCTAGCCAAGCCCCCATTGGCACGTTGCTTTCGCCCAGACTCACCCCGATGCTTCCTCCTGGATATCATGCATTGAATACTTCTATTTACGTTCCTACACAAATCCCATACGAGACTCCTGGCATTTCCACTCCTTATGGGCACCATCTTGTTCCTGGTTTTATTCGGATGCTTCCTCGACCCCCTTTCATAGGGTTCCTTCCATCCCCTATCTGAGGAACCGACCCTAGTGGCACCACACTATATTTCACACCTAATTACCAGATTCCTATTGGCAGACAATTTTACCCTGGAGGTCAAATAGAACCCCCTTTTGGGGGTCAAATCCTAATTGGGACACAACCTCTGATTGGAGGGAAACCCCCACCTACTCCACCTTCTGGACAAAACATACATGCAGCCTTGGCCCGGTATTGGAACTATCTTATCCAAAATAATCCTCAATCGACTGGGGTGCAACAGCCTCAAGCTAACTCTTGCATACCTCCTAGTACAGGCCAACCATATCTAGGTCTGTCCAATTCCATCCGGGGCTCGAATACTTGACTCAACGTCCCCATTCAGGGGAACAACCCCAACCAATACATCCCTATCACTTACATGCATCCACACCAACAAACGAATCTTCCCGGATCTTTTCATTATATGCAAACTGCTTACGGTCTTGTTGGTATACCTACGGGACTTCCTTCCCAAAGTCACCAGTACCCCCATGTGAATAGACAGTTACCCTTCTTAGCCACCCTGGACCTCCCTGATCTGTCTATAATTTTAAATGATCCTATCCGTCACTCTTCTCAATGGCCCACCATACCGGCCAAACTACCTTCCAACATTCCTAAGTTCGATGGTAAACTAGGAGACGACCTGAACAATCATGTAATTTCTTTCCACCTTTGGTGTTCATCCAACTCTTTGATGGATGACTCTATTCGATTACGTCTTTTTCAACGAACTCTCACAGGTTCCGCCGCAAAGTGGTATATAGAATTACCACAAGCTTTCTTCGTTGACTTGAACACCCTTTCCATGGCTTTCCTCACCCACTACCAGTTACCAATCTGATACAAAATGGGAACCGAAATTTTGAGTTCTTTCAAACAAACCAAAACCACTCATATCTCTGATCACATTCATGAGTGGCGACGACGACAACGTCTCATCAAACTCGAACTTCCCAATCAATTACTGGCAGAGTGGTTCATGGAATCATTCATGAATGACATCGCTCATGATATCGCCATGGGTGGAGTTGTCATGGAATAACAGGTGATCATTCGTGCTCAATACCTTGACCTCATTTACTCACAAACGGGTACTCTTTACAATTTTCTCCCTGATGCACCTCGTCCTTCTACTATTGCTACTTCAACTACTCTGTCTGCTTCTCATGCGGCTGATGGTGTGATTGGCACTTTCCACACCTAGCCCCACTCCGCACAAGCCTCTACCAACAACCCCAAGTCCATTTCTTCTAATGTTCAAGATGCTCTGTCTCCTAACCCTCCTACCGAAAAGACTTCTGAGGTGAACTCTGTTCAATCTACCCCTACCAGAAAGAATAAATCCAAAAAAGAGAAGGGTAAGAATACGGAGGATAAAAATAATACGCAATCTGAGAAGTCCAAAACACAACCTGTTGATGATAAGGATAATCGCAAACCCCGATACCCTTGTCTTATCTGTGGTGATGATAACTACACTAAGGATTGTCCAAGGCGATCCGAGGTTACTAAGTTCCTTCAAGGGACCCCAAAACTACCTACCCTGACCGTGTTGTCACAACCCTTTCCTTCTCAACAGTAGGCCCAATTGGTCATTCATTGATTCAAAGAAGAATGACGTCACAATTACCACTCGAGCCAAAGATTATTATTCTTCCAAAGAGAAGGTTGATGAAACACCTCCTTCGTTGGTCCAACTATCTCTCTCGGCTCCACCTCCCAATGGTCCTCTTCATCTCGAACGACTAAGCCTAGATACAGTTCTTCACCCTCCCCCAGAGGGTGTTGTTCGCAAGTCTGTTTTCAATCCCCATGCGTGTTCTTCCCAGAACTACAGTATTGTAGAAGACCTAGCCCAAGCACCGTCATCAATGTCAGCCCTTGAAGTCCTTCAGAGTTTTCCTACAAAATGGGAGGCACTGTTGAAATCCATTGGTGGAATCGACCCTACGGATACAAATTTAATAATTTTTTACTTGGAAGATCACATTCCAAGGTTACCCCCTCAACTCGCCTTCCAAATACAAGTTATTGTCTCTGACAATAATATTTTTAGAACATTCATTGATGAGGGTGCCTTGACGTGTGTCATGTCTATTGTCTGCTGGAAATCCATTGGCTCTCTTCCCTTAACCGAATCACACAACACGATCAAAGCCTTTAATGGATCTGGATTTAAGCCTTACGGTGTTCTCCCTTTGTTGCCTATTACGTTAGAAGGCAAAACGGTCAACGGTGAAGTGGAAGTCTTTGACGCTCCTCTCGATTACAACCTTTTACTTGGCCATAGCTGGATTGATTCCATGCGTGCAGTTGTGTTCACTCTTTTCTATGTCATACATTTCCCACATCAGGGAAAAGTAATTACAGTGGACCAATTGGCCTTCTTCAACTCGGATACACGTACCAGCAACGTACCTTTCATTGCGAAAACCCCCCTGGATATGAGAATGTCGGTGTGGGTCTTCTTAAATATTCCTCTTTGATGGGTACTTTCCCAATTCCACCACCTGATGTTCCACATCCATTTTTCGCCTCGATCAACATGATTTCCACCTCTTTTTGCGAAACCCCTGTCTTATGACCTATGGATAGTACCCAACCCCGATGATCATATTTTCTATGGTGACCACATGCCTTTGAGTTCGGTCGAATCCGCTTATCAAGCCATTCAATCGGAAAAAACTTCTACCCCCTCTCTTGGTGATTTATCTCCAGATTCATACTGTATCATTTTTCCTACAGACGAGATGATTATGTCTGTTATGTCCATCGAAGATACCCCTTGGGACAATGGACATCATCGTTCCATTCTCTTCCTGGAAGAACAGACCATTGAGATTTACCAACGAATCTCGACTCCTTCAACCTTTGTCGTCATTTCTACCATTCTCGAGTCTACACATGATCTGTTCTACGAAGGGAACTTAAGTAATATCTCACCCACCATCCCCCTCGACATATTCATTAAACTTGGATTTGTCGAAAATGTGCATACGGAGCTTCATGTTCCAATGACGAAGTTGTCACCTATAAATCGTTTTTTCAAGAATTTTGTGACGTCTTCACGTGGAGCTATGGAGAAATGTTGGGTATTGACCCTGACATTGTTGTACACGAGATTAAGACATACCCGGGTGCTAAACCCGTCTGGAAATTCCTTCGTCCAGTCCACCCACGTAAAGTAGTTGCTATCAATATTGAAGTTGAGAAACTTCTTAAAGATGGCTTTAATTACCCTGTGGCTCTAACTGACCGGGTTTCCAATCTTGTTTCGGTTAACAAGAAACGAGGTACGATCCGTGTGTGCATTGATTATAGGGATATTAACAAAGCTTGTCCTAAAGACAACTTTCCCACCCCCTCCGTTGACCAGATCGTCAATGATTGTGCCGAGAGTGAAATATTCTCTTTGATGGATGACTTATCCAGATATAATCAAATCAATATCGTACCCACCGACCAACACAAGACCGCTTTTATTTGTCCTTGGGGCACTTTTGCCTACCGGAAACTACCCTTTGGTTTAAAGAATGCCAGCGTGACTTTTCAACGTGCTATGTCTTATGCCTTTCATGATATAAAACAAATTTTCTAACCATATCTTGATGACCTATCGGCTCATTCCATGCACCGTGTAGATCATCCCACACACCTCCGAGCCATTTTCCTTCGATGTTGGTTTTACCGTATACGCTTAAACCTGCACAAATGTGTTTTTTGTGTAGAATCCGACCGAATTCTGGGCTTTATTGTTCCACGTCAAGGGATCCAGGTAGATCCTTTGAAGTTCGAGGCGATTCTCAATCTCCCTCCTCCTTCCTCACTTCGCCAGCTACAAAGTTTGCAAGGGAAGGCAAAATTTCTACGTCATTTCATCCCAAACTATGTTGAGTTAACTCTTGGATTTACTCGACTACTCAAGAAAGGTTCTGAGTTCGTATGGGATACCACTGCCAACAAATCTTTCGACGATTTAAAACTGACTTTAACCCATACCCCACTACTTTTCCCATCCAATTACTGTCGCGATTATTTCTTATATCTCGCAGCCTCAAACTATACCATTGGTATGGTTCTAGTCGATGAGGATGATTCTCATGACGAACATGTCATTTATTATTTGAGTCGGAGTCTCATGACTACCGAAACAAAATATTTACATGTTGAAAAAATGGCCTTGGCCGCCGTCCAAGTTGTTCAACATTTCTGACACTATATCCTTTTACGCAAGACTACTGTGATTTCCAACTGCAACCCTATGCAACACATTCTTACACGACAATTGATAGGGGGGAAATAATCCAAATGGATCGTAATACTCCAGGAGTTTGACTTAGAATTCGAATGTGCTAATTCCAAGAAATCCTTGGTGTTTGCCGAATTGATATGTGACCTTCCCTGTTTTGAGATGGAAAATGTAGCAAAGGATTCATTACCTGATGAATCCCTTTTTTTGATCAGTTCCAATGACCTTTGGTATGGGGATATCATTATATATCTCTAGACTCAGGCTTTCTGGCCCGATTTGTCTAGAACTGACCTTCGTCGAATACGCTACCAAGCCCGTCAGTATATTATCCTCTGTGATACTCTTTATCGTCGTGGGATTGACTTCATTTTTCGACGATGCCTCACATTTGGCAAAGCCAAGAAATCCTTGAATGACTGCCATTCTGGAGCATGTGGTGGTCACATGTCTGGGTATGGTATTGCCCAGAAGAACTTATGAACTGGGTATTTTTGGCCTTCTTTATTCAATGATTGTATATTTGTTGTCAAAAAATGCCACGCTTGCCAAACCTACAACAACAAAATATGATCACACCCTTCTCCTCTACACCCTGTAGTCTCCATTGGACCTTTTGCGAAATGGGGTATCAATTTCATGACATGTCACCCTCACTTGGCCAGGGGGCATGGATGCATTATTGTAGCCATAGATTATTTTGCGAAATGGGATGAGGCGATGCCTACATTCGACAATACCGAAAATACCTCATCACTATTCATATTCAATCACATCATTGATCAGTTTGGTGTTCCTCAATCTATCATTATTGATCATGGTAGCCACTTTAGAAACTTCATGATGACTGAACTCACCGAGAAGTTGGGTCTTCGCCATGAAAACTCGACACCCTATTACCCACAGACCAATGTCCAGATTAAAGCAATAAACAAAGTCCTCATTACCATGCTTCGACGACTAATAGGGATTCACAAAACTAGTTGGCACACGATGTTGTTTTCAACATTGTGGGCTTACCAGACATCTGTCAAGTATGCTACCAGGTTTACACCTTTCCAGTTAGTTTATGGTCTAGAAGCCATCTTGTCAATTGAATGTGAGATACCATCTCTAAAGCTAGCCATTGAACTTCTCCTAAACACTTTTGCCGAAGAAGAAAATTTGTTGTATCTTATGTAATTAGACGAAACCTATTGTAATGCCACCCTAGTTATAGAAACCTAGAAGAAACGCATCAAATCCCAATACGACAAACATGTCAAGCCATGCATTTTCTCTGAAGGTGATCTAGTTCTCCTCTATGAACAAGATTGATATGTTCTAGGAGCCGGAAAATTTGAGGCTATGTGGAAAGGTCCTTATATTGTCAGACGAGTGTTGGAGAAATGAGCCTACGAGTTAGTGGACTACGACGGTATCCCTTTGAGTGAACCCAAAAATGGGCTTTACTTAAAGAAGTACTATGCTTAGATCATCTGTGCATAAGTGCTTGTATTTTATTGTATCATACTTTTTGTGTTACTTTAGTGTGCTTTTTCATTATTTGGTTTCTGCCCTCGACCACTTACCTTGAGTTGTGCTTGATTTCCAGATGTTGGAGTCTTCACTACTCCAAATTGGGTTCACCGATGGCGCTATTCATAGTACTCAGAACCTTGCTTCTGCTACATAGGCAATTTATGCACCTACAAATGAAATTATCAGTCTACAAGGTGTTTTCCTCGGTCGTGCGACTAATAATATCGCAGAATATAGCGTTGTCATCAAATTGTTGACTAATGCTATTTCTCTTGGTATCTTCCACCTGGTTATACGACTTGATTCAGAGCTAGTAGTGCTACAGTTAAGTAATGTCTATGATATCTGAAGTCCTACTTTATTGCGGGTATATCTACGAATTCACCTCTTGGAACGTCATTTTGATTATATCGAATATCAACACATTCCTAGATGTCTAAATACATTGATTGATGCTTTAGCTAATTATGTGTTAGAAATATATCTGAGAATTTTATAAAACCAATCACACATCACATGTATTATACAAAACAAAATAAGTCGGTAGAAGCCGCATATATATATATAACGATCAAAAGTTTTACAAAAAGTTTTTTTCCAAGGACCAAAATATCAAAATATATGAAGCCCAAGGCTTCTACAAATTAGCATCACAAATGACACTCACGGTAACGTACAACTGCTCGGGATACCCTACGGAGCAGTCGACTAAAATACTCAGACACACCCATAGAATGGCACTGATAGCGCCTTTGGATCTCCCCAATAGCGATGTCCAGGACATCTGCAGTCAGTCCCTCTAATTTATGTTCAATTGCCTTGTAGTCCTCAACATCTCATCTCTCCACTAGAGCCACTTCTCCTCATCTCTGAATAGGAGACATTCTTGGGGGTTGATACGGCCCCACATCTATGTCGTCAAAATAAATTTTTGATTAGTCCTTAGATCAAAGACATAAAAACATTTTACATAATAAAATTTGAAAAAACATTAAAAAAGAAAAAAAGTGTACTTCTTACCTAAGTCACCCCACTGAGCATCCTCAGGCAGAACCAAATCCAGATCTCCTCAAAAATCCAAGCCGGCATATGCATAGTCATCGATCATCAACATATGGGGCCTCAACCAATCAGAAAACAAATCATTATATTTGATTATAGGCCTTGCTACGTGCCGAGCCATGAGGTTACACCACCTCAGCATTCTCAGATCCTGTGCGGCCGTTAAACCCCAATCTACCTGTAGACGCAATAGTGGGACCCTCTCAAGGAATAATGACACCAAAAGTTACCCGTACCCAAACTGTTTCAGGTTACCCCTTCTGCACTTTGTCAGTTGCCTCTTCATACTGTGGAGAACCACATTCGACCAGTTGAAAACCCGAGGCTCTGTGCACTCTATTGCATACTGGAAATAGCTCTGGAGAGACATGTGTGGAGAAACGCTCCTGACCATGCGTGCAATGGTAAACAAGATAGTCTGCAAGGTCATATTTTGGACACCCTAGATGGAAACCTTACCCTTGCTTCTCTCCGCCCTGGGAACACAATATTGGTGAACATACTCGCTCATAAGAATTTTGTCGCCTCTACCTTCGATCAGAGTAGCATGGTATCCACGTCATGACAACCCCATCAGAAAATAGATATCCTCGATATCTAGTGTGAGTGTGTGGACCCCTACATGAAATGCTTGTTGATCCACATCCCACATGTGGACCAGGTACTCTAACAACCTGAGTTGGGCTCTCATGCTCGGGATACTAAACAATTTTAAGAGCCCACATTCCTGAAGGGTAGCAACTATACCCAGATCATTTTCGACAATGGAATCATCCTCCTCGTGTTCTCTTTCCCTCCATTCCAACATCGTGATGATCAATACCTGCAATGGATCCATGAGAAGGAGGTTCACAGCTCGTTTTAACCTCTTGCATAAATTTTTATTGAGCAAAAACTTGCATGAAAATCCATTTTTCGGCCCTCGCAAGTGAAGCTTGCGCACAACACGAGATTCTCGCAGGTGCATTGAAGCCCACCTGTGAGAACCTTAGGTTCTCACAGGTCTCGAATGGCCCACAAACGAGAATGAATGAGAACACCCACCGGCCCTAAAATGGACTCAAACACTAAAATTTGCCAATAAAAATCAATTTTAATCCATGAAAAAGTTGAAGAATTAAGAGATTACCTCGTTGGCCAAAACTGTTTTCCAAATGACCACTTGTACCTCCCCTGCAATCGAGTGAAGAAATTTGGGAAAAAAGAGGTGTGTTGGACAAGTTTTTAGCAAAGTAACAATGAAATGGTAAAAAGGGCTTTTCACCCACATTTATTCACTTTTTTACTATTTCTCATTGATTTTTGTATTATTTTTATTATTTTTCTTAAAAACCTAATACCCTAATGGCCTTGTGAGTATGGCTTTTCACAGATAGATGACCTAGAAGCCCGAATGACGGTGTACGAGTATTTTTTCCTTTTTTCGTCACATGTACGAATAAACTTTTAGGGTTTTGTAGGAAAAACCTCGAGCTAAGTCTTCGTTCATTCTCGCGCTCGAAAATACATGAGAACACAATTGAGTATACTTTTCTCGTATTTTCGTACTCGTCATGGTAACACGAAAAAAAAAGAAAATAAGGGAGTATCCTTTAAGCTCTTTTCATGCTCCATAAAAACGAAAAGATTGTGGAGCGATCTTGTTCTTTTCATGCTCGTAAAAGTATTTGAAGAAAACGTTCGATGAGCAATAGTTTATCACTTTTTCGGTCTCGTCGAACTAATTTACGAAAAAGGAACTGGGAGAGTTCTCTTTAAGTGTTTTTCATACTCTCAAAACATGAAAAACCCTCGAGTTTTCTATCTTTGGACTCGTTAAAAAAACATCGAAAGGCCCTTTATGGGACCGAACCACTCCTTCCTAGAGTTCATTAAATGTACTCCGAAGGACTCATCCAAAGGATGAGCTTATATCGACAAGCATATGTTATCCACCTTAATCTTTTGTAAAAATAAAGAGGTACTCACCAGAAATGGTGGGGGAAATTTTGGGAAAGGGATGTGTTTTGGTATTTGTATTAATGGCAGTAAGCATCGCTCTTGAACATGACACCCCATGTTCGTAATTTGAATATGGGTTGGGAAATCCATTTTTCTCTCGTCTGACTTACTACAAGGCCATATATTAGGTCATCTTTGAGTCAATGCTTCCAAGACCATTGTCATGTCGTTCATATGTTCAAGAGAAGTCCAAACAATCCCTCCATTGAGTCGGCCATCTGTAGTTGTCAATTCTTACCATGTCGGCCTTCCATATGTCCATTTCAAATCATATTCATACTTTGACTTACCCTCAAAATTTGTTACTTATTTCATGTCATTGATGGGGGATACATCAAGGTCCTCATGTGATGAGTCTTTTTCCGTCGACTCCAACTCATTATCTGGGAATAAGACTTAGAAATCATTTAGTACCTTATAACTTGCATGCCTTAATGGCAGGTATCTTCTCTTTCGACAATGGATTCACGTCATTGGTCCCTGATCGAGAGATTCCTCCGAGTGTTCGACTTTAGCTCATTTATTCGCATTCGTTCAGATTGTACTTAGGTACCTTGGGAGTCATTGACATCAATAGTGATTTCCCTTGCACTTGTTAACAGTTTTCATCAATGACCGGTAATCGAGTGGTTTCTACCATGTTCGACTTCAACACATGTAATCACATGGCTAGATTCGTAATTTCATATGACGGGATTGAAGACCCTGGATCTCATCTTTTTGGTCCAGGTTGTGATGGAGTATTTATGATTTGTATCGACACATAGATCCAATTTGTATGTCACATGGCTATGTCCTAATCTGAGTCTTCTAACATAGATCCACAGTGTATTCCTGGTGGCTATGTATCATTTTGATGACATGGATCCACGGTGTATGATTGGTGGCCATGGCCTACATTTATGATTTCATTCATTTGTGGTTTGAGCATGGGAATGCCTACCTTAGAACTGGTATTATATTCTGCAGATGCTTGATTATTTGCAGGTTTCCGATTAGGTCCGATCCTTGTTTCTGACACACACACACGCATTTTACAAAGTATTTCGGTTGTCGCAAGTTCCAACCTCATACTTTGGGGGGAATTTTGTTACACATTATTTTGGTCACTCTGGTGATGTCTCTACAGTTATGTGTTCAGGCTCTCATAAGGACCTTTTGCCTGAGAAAAGTGACTGTTGCCTTCTTCTACAAAACATATTTTTAAGATGAGTTTGTAGGCTACATGTATTGTAGGGTGTGAGAAACCCTGATTCTCGTAGGCTACTCTATACTTGGAGTGCAAGATGTTCGCAGTCTTCTCTATAAGTAGGATGTGAACCTGCTTCAAAGATTAAAAGGAAGAGGAAGTTACGAAGTTTCTAGAAGAGGATCTTCTAGAAAATGAGTGGGCATTCGCATGGTTGGCATCCTACTGACTTCTCGGATTTAGTGGGATCATCCTCATCCCTTTAAGCATCTCTCCTTCTCCTATATAATGAAAGGTTTCTCAAGGAAGAGGTTAAGTAAGATTGAATAGAGAATTGATGAAATAATAGATTCAGAATTGTATGAGGAATCCTATTTAAATTCATGCTTGAGGCCTCCATTTGTCCATCAAGATACAACGGATCTTCTTCATGCAAGTGTGGAGAAAGTGTGTGTGATGGAATGAAGGACCATCAAAAGGAAGCTTGCGACATCAAGGCAGTCTGGTTGTATCTTCTACTTTCATTTAATATAAATACAGTGGCATGTCCCTTTCCCATAAAATCACTCTTATTTTATTACATGACTCCTTGATCACATGTTTAGGTCTTCATTGAATATATAATTGTTGCTTTCACCTTGGTCGATTTGTGTCATTGTAGATTTGATATCTCAAGGCTACTAAAGCGAAGAAGGGACAACAGATACATAAGCAAGAGATATGTAAAGGTATGTCATTTATTCCTTCCTCAATGATAAATTCAATAATTTTTAACTTAGGGGAAGTGTCATGTCCTATCTTGTTTTGTTCTAGATCTAGGTGGATCTAGGGAGATCTGTTAATGTCCGCATATACTGATTTATCTGATAACAAGGCCGAAAATTGAAGAGGAAAATAATTTTAGGTTAGTAAGTAAAGAGGGAAAAAAGGAAAGCATCATAGATAAGAGAAAAGTCAGTAGAAGGATGCATAGATGAAGGAAACAAAATTGCGGAGAAGGAAGAGATCACGCAAGAGATATAGGATGGCGCAGATGACAACTAAGAACATTTAACACAATCCATGATGGGACATGCAATAAAGAGTTATTATGACGATGAAGTACTAGCGTCGTGTACCATTAAATGTAGGAGATCTTGACCGATTACAAAATAAAATGGGGAATTCATCGAAGATACAGAGTGATGGAGAAATAAAATTAGGTAATGAATGAAAACCATTTGTGGATTAGATTGAGAATTTAAGCACTAGGGGAAAACACAAATGGAAATGAAGTATAAAAGCATGCAAAGGCCAACAAGGGAATATTATTGTTCATTAAAGCTTACATAGAGAGCCAAATATTAGATAGATGAAGAGCCGAAGTTACGGAGAAAAAGTCCAAAAAAGAGTTCCAAAACCCTGTACAAGTTGAGACCAACATCATAAAGGAATGTGGCACCTAAGGTAGCAGTCGCATCAACCTCATTACCAAAGAAACCATGCAGCCATCTTGCAATGCCACCAGTTGTTGAAGAAACACATGAAGCTTTGTCCTCAGCAGAACGATTTACCATGGATTATATCCCACTGAGAAATCCATAAGCGACACACATCCACTCGAAGAAGGAGGCTAGGTACCCATTAGTTGAGCCATCGATTCCAACAGAAGTCATAGTATAAGGGGATATGTTAGGTATGATACCAGCTCTGAAATATGTTTCCCATCATATCGATGACAAAAAGAAGTTTCAAGGGATAGTACCCAGTAAATTTCTAATGAAATCCATTAGTTTCGAGACCCACATGATCATCATAGAACCATAAGTGTGGGCTAGGGGGTTGCAGAAAGCAGGTCTTATAAATCTGTTTGACATACCACATTTTTTATGGAACCGGGAGATCAATGCGTGCATGAAAATGATGCTAATTTGTGTGCACGGAGGATATGTGTGGCTTGAGAGACCGATATACATTGATACTGATTTAATAGTTCTCATTATAGGTCTCCCGTCACAAGGGAAGGACCCTACATCCTTGTTATTTATAAGAAGAATGAGAAAGCTCTCGTTGAGACCATGAAATAAACGTTTCACACCTTTCATGGACAATGTGGTCTGGATGTCGCTAGCATATGTGACCTAATGGTAAGGTTTGTAATGCGAGACTTAGCCTGTAAAGTATTAAGGAAATGCAAAAAATATCAAGTGCCAGCAACAGTTATAACAGTCGTAGAACAATGTCTACAGGGTGTCCAAATGAACTGGGAAACATTTTTGTTGAACCAATTCTTGATTGATAGTGGGGAAATGCAGGACAAGAGGACAAAGTTTCACTACCCTTGGTTATTGATCCTAATTGCACTATCATCCTGGAGAGATCCAGACGAAAGTCAATTTTTGGGCATCAAGGAGAAGCCTTGCTTAGTCGTGCGCTATCAAAACCTTTGGTACACCACACATAAGGTGCGCTATATGGACACTAACATCACATTCTACATCTATAAGGAAATTATCATATATAACATAGAGAGGACCCAACGCCTACTACCACAAGTGGTCAAGGCATACAAGGCCATGATGTGTTTTAAGGAATGGCGCAACCACATGTACATTTAGGCGAAGAAAGACTCGGACCAATAGTGGCTTCCAACACAATATAGACTTATGGAAGAGGAGATGGGAAGTATTATGGATGATTGGGACATGAGTGAAAGATTCCACCCACAAATACAGATCCATCAGTGTATCCAAACCCGAAGGTATATGAAGTTGATGAGGAGGAAGAAGAAGAAGAAGAAGAAGAAGAAGAAGAAGAAGATCAGAACAAAGGGAAGGGCCCAGAGGAGCCAATGCCACCACCAACACCGTGCAATGATCGAAAGAGAAAAGAACCAGACAGGAAGACCTAGACATAAACAGATGAAGTGCAAATTTGTTAAGGAAGTCACTATTTAGGCAATAACAAAAGAATATTTGGAGAAGATAGGTGACTAGGTCAAAGAAGTCACCGACGACGCATTTCAGTGTGTCACACAACAACACAAAGAGATGAACAAATGTATGCAGGTACATATGGAAGAATTGTGACAGCTACTAGAAGTCGTGAACATCGCATTAGGTAGATAGACGAAGGAAGAACCAAAAACTAGCACTAGTAATACTAGAGGTGTAGGACCAACAATCTCCCAGTCCTTGGTAGTCACAAGGGAGAGAAGGCAGATTAAGCTAGTAACAGGGGAAGTCAAGTTCCCCATGACTGAAATGCAAGAACGAGTCAGGGAAATAGGTCGCATAGACCTAATGCTCTCAAAATTACAAATGAATGTATTTCATGAGATACAAATGAGTGCAACAGAAGAATTGAATATGCACTCCAAGAATACAACCAATGAGCTAGTAAATTTTATAGAAAATAATTTTACATTCGAGACAAAGTACAACAAAATGAAACAGGAGCGCAATGAGGCCACACATAAAGTAGAACGAATGTAACAATCCTTCGAGAGAGTATATCAAGAACTCCCAAAGGCGCAAACATAGAAGGTGGTTGCAGCGGAATATCATGTCACAAAGATAAGTGAGTCCATCTAGGGATTCCATGAACGCATAGTTGATCTAGAAGTATGCGTGACACCAAGTACTCCACCTAAAGAGAGGGAGACAAGAAAAAAAAGTATGACAATAACAATAGACATTATAAAGACTATAGAAGTATAGTTTGCGCAACTATATACAGAAACTATGGGTATTTGGAAACAACTGAATCAAGATGGCATACAAAAAGAGATAAGTCAGAAGATTCAGATTGCACAGGGAAAGGTGCAGAAATTGCAAGCAACAATGGGCACATTAACACTAGAAGAGGTGGTAACTGCAATGAATGAGAACTGTAAGTTATATTTAGAAATGAATCAGCTAAGTGCAAAGCAACAGGCTTGTGCAGAACAAATAGAAGTATTACAAGAAGAAGCATACAGAGTGACAATGACCCTAACAACAAATCAAGGAATCATCAAACATGTTGTTAAGGAAGGTCTCGAGAAGGTCCAGGCTCACGTTATTGCTAAAACAGTAGAACAAGTTTTGCAGAATGAAATAGAATTCAAGGAAAAGTCTGCGACAACAAAGGTGACCTTTGAAGCATTCATGGTGCACTAGAAGAAGGCTTGAGTGGCTCAGGACGAGCCACATGTGAGTGTTGGGGGCCTGTTGGAGAGGCATTTTGGAGAAGTTTTGGGGAATTGCGCTAGAATAAGTCAAAGAAAAAAAGGTATTTATAAGATGGAACAAAGTGAACAACAATAGCAGACTTCAAGGATTCAAAGAGCATGATTGAAGGATGTGCATCAAGGAAGATCGCACAAGGAGGAAAATGATTATAAATCGTTAGTTTTGGGGGGAAATTTTGGCCACTTTTGGAATGGGATTAGCCCTATTTTTATGTATAAATATCCAAGGGATTTTTTGGGTAGAGAACAGTAGCATCAAGAGTAGAAAAAGAATAAGTTCCTAGTGATTTTTGTGTAAAAGAGTTGATCAAAGGAAGAGGTCTAAGGTATGATTGAGGAGTGAAATCGCACTACAACAGAACGACTAGGAAGGTTTGGGTGATGTTACTGTTGCATATTTTGTAGCGTTGTGCGCAGTTGTAATAAAACTATGAATGAATAATATAATAAGCTAGTCATTGTAGACGTAACCTAAGTTGGGTGAACCATGTAAATCTACGTGTTGTGATGTGTTTGCAATGTATGTGTTTTACGATATATGTTGAATGTATGGCTCCCATATGATGTTGCAATGTTGCACTTAGACTATGTTTAATAATAAAGTAACTGCTAAATAATGGAATTGTGCACATGAGTAAAGGACATGAAAAAGGACTCACTTCCCCTCATCACTACAGAACCTTGGTTCCTATATCCCCTCTATATGCCTTGAGTGAGACTTCACTTTCCCTGTGGGTAATGCCAAAAGGGTTGGTATTTAAGGGCTTTGTTGGTATTTGAATGCTTAACCCCAAGTCTGCCCCTATGCACCAACAACATTCATTTTGCAAATTTCTTTATGTCTGCATGAATTTTAGAGACTTGTGATCAATGTGGATGATTATTTCCTTCCACAGAATGTAATGCTTCCACTATCTACATGCCTACGCATTGGAGTACATCTCTTTGTCGTAGGTGAGGTATCTATGAACAATATTAGATAGAGTTTCTCTATGATAAGATAATGGATTCCCATGATGAGTGAGGACTGCACCAATAGCACAATATGAAGCATCTGTCTAAATATCAAATGGTTATTGTAGGTCTGGAATAATAAGGATTGGTGTTGAGAAGAGGTGGGATTTCAAATCCTCGAATGATTTTTGTTTGGGAGAAAACCACACAATCTGGGCCTTTGGTCTGATGTGGCCCTTCATAATTATCTCTTGGATATAGCGTTTCATTTCTTCATTCTTCATAAGAGAATTCATGTACACAGGGTCATTAGGAATAAGAGCACCAGGTATCAGATCAATTGAGTACTTTACCTGACAGTGCATAGGAACCCCAATAGGCGAGGTGAATATGTCTTTGTATTCCTCTACTATCTTGTCCACCTGTCATTGTTGTGTAGAGAGACCTCATGCAAAGGTTTCAACAGTTGCGTGACCTTCCGATCGAACCATAAAGAGGAGAAAATTCTTGGTCTAAGACACCACCTTTATTCACTACTTCATAGAGATCAAAGAGACTATAGCCTTTGCGACTACCTCTGGTACCCTGTAGAGTTGATCTCCCAAAGTAATAATGACACTACAGGGCCTAGATTCATAAAAAACATGAAACTTCCACATATATGGTTGTCCTAACAAAACATCATAAAATTCAAGGGGGGAACCATCACACAATACTTCATCTTTGAAGGGTTTGATGGCATAGTGTAGGCGACACTGTTGGCTGACGTGGATGTCCCACCCTTGGCTGAGCCAATTGATGGTGTATGGATGAGGATGTGGCATCATTGTCATTTTAAACCTCTTGAAAACCTCTATTGATATCAATTTATTCTTGCTACAACTATAAATAATGAAATGGAGTGGGGTCCCCTTCACCCACATGAATTATTGGAAGAGGCATTCCCCTTCTTCAAGCTCCTATGGTTCCTCTAGCTAGACTTTTTTTGTAGAAATGGTGACATTGGGTTCTATGTCAATGATATTCTTTCCCTTTTATAGTTCTGAATCAGAGTCTGAGTGAGAATTTGACCCTAGGGATTTTGTCTCATCCAACAATGACTGTTTGGAGAAACATTCATTAGTATTGTGCAAAGGTATTTTGTGGAACTCGCACCACTTTCCAATGTCCTTCTTCAACTTCCCACTACCCTTATTTGTTGGTTCCTTGAGCGGGTTATCCTAAGGCTAGACATCCTTTATTTGTCATTTTTCCTAGGATTTAGGGCCACCCTTACCATACTTTGGTTTTTGTATTTGTAGACTCGAAATCTCGCTTGTTATGCTTCTTAAATTTCTTCTCGATTTTGACATCATACAGATAAGAGACTCCCAATGACAAGATGTCCATACAATCCATTTCAGTTTGGATGTACCTATGTAGATCCCCATGGTATTTTAGGAACATATGTTGCTCAAAGTCTTTGATACCCAAATTTGTGTGCAAGGTATGGAAGGTATTTGTGAACTATGGTATCATTTGGCCTCTCTCTTAGCACAATGTAGTCCATCTCATGTACCGATCATCATAATTTCCAATAGGGTAATATTGTTCCTTGAGGGCATAAAAAAAATCCACCCAAGTGAGTCCTAGCCCAAAACGTGTAGACTCTTCCTTGGCATGTTTCCCATAGTAAGTTTCCCACCAATCTCTAACATGGGGAAGGGCCTTAAGGAGCACAAAGGTGATTTTTTCACTGTTGGAAAATTTTTGGATAGAGAAATAATCCTCTAGCAGACTTAACCATTTTTCCAAAGCATCGACGTCTATATATCCTCAAATAAATTAATATCAAAGTTAACTTGTACCTTGAAGGGCATCACACCTCCGAAGTGACCGCTAGTTTAAGGTGATTTTGTTGTTGTCAGTGACGATTGAAGGATCTGGGTGAAATTATCCATCATCTTGTTCCTCTATCGTGTGAGGGATTCCTCGAGAAAAATTTTGAAAGGATATCCTACACCTTCATCCCTATTTTCTTCCAACATGGGAGGTTTCTTGGGCATGCGAGATTGGTTTTCTTCAAGAGAAACAAGCTCGAGACCCAAATCTCTATACCCTGACCTCGTCTGGGACATGCAATAAGAACAACAAGGAGAGGACTACTCTGATACCACTGATCCAGATTATTTTGAGAACAATATGAAGGTAGAAATTAAACATAGATATAACAAGGAAATACACAGAGATATGGCACAGAACAGAGTAATACAGTGAAACTCAAATTCTATTAATGATTGTATGAAAATAAAAAAGACTATAAAATGCAAAATCACACAAGCTAGCTATAATGGTGTTAAATTATCACTGAGAATAGATGTGTTGGATACATTCATTCGCAAGAAGACGATTACAATGAGGCTCCAAACTCCTTTTTAACATAAATAATAATTTTGAAAACCCTAAACATCCAAAAACATAATGTTGGGAGACGAAATACCAAAAGGTTTGTGGGCCCCAATGGGGGTAGTTGATACATCAAATTTTCGAGGGCGTAAATTTTTCTTACGATATTTGTTTGGAATGCTTGATACCTCGTCATAAAGGTCTAGCTGAGGAGTACACATTTTGTTCAACCGATACCATGCCTCTGGGTATAAATATCTTTCATTGCACAGGTCTCAATGTCGTGGTACATAGGTACAATGTTTTAAATCTTCTTAAGAGGCAGAACAATCAGTGGTTCGATACTTTTTCAAGTTTGATCTCCTTCTACATGTTCGAGTGTAGCACCATTAATTCTCCAGACCCGCTAGATCAATTTCTTGGCTTCTTCAGTGTCATTTGTGTAATAATTTTTCTTGGAGGCATCATGTATACATTCAGACAGTAATAATGAGTAATCAAATAGCAAAGAGATTAAAAGAACCACAAAATGTGATACAACATACTTCATTTAGTAATATTGTTTTCTGGTGTAGTGGTTCTTATGTTACTAAGTTCCTTGAAATGTTGTTATTGTCCAGGGAAATCCTTTCTACCAAGGACCATATTAACAAATAGAATAATGGGAAAACCTGGAAGAAAATGTCAGTTTAATACTCCAAATATGGAAGTAATGAGGGGATCTCTGTCAATTAATGGCATTAAATGTGAGGCACTACCTTCACTTTCCTTCAATGAGTGAGATGATGCGTTGAAATGACTATTAGTGGTTGCATGACATTACTTATTCTGGCACATAGTGATTTGATCAGGGTTGGGTGATATTTAATTTTAATATGTATCCAATCACAAATCTACGTCCAGTATAGGTGATGTCAGCTATGTACATGAAGAATGATGTGGCATGCCATTGTGGCATTAAGGATGAATGTGTTGGTTTCATATTTGGAAAATATTTGACTAATGCATTGAGGATCCCATTTTTACTATTGAGGGTCTAGAGTACGAACTTTAAAAATGATAGTGGAGATTGAATGAGTCATATTGATCGGATGGTTGAGATTGTGTGTGTAGGAACCTCGTCTGGTATCAAGTGACTACAATGGTGACATGGAAACCCAACGTGGTGATATTTGTTAGATGGAACTATCCCATTTGTTTCATGGACGAACCAATGTGTTGTTGGCCCCAATCTCCTGTGAAATGAAATCATGAAATTGAGAGGTACAAGCTATTGGTCTCTAGGATCAAACGATCCATAATTCTCGTGATATTTATGATATATAGGGAAACCCCCTATGGAATACACTAGGGTTCAACATGTAGGTAGATCTAACCGTCTAAAAATCTCCTAACTTTATAAATATCTCGAACATATCCCAAATTCATACACGAAAGGCAAAGTGAAAAGATCAGGTAACTTTACCTTCTACTCTACGTCTGGTGTCGATCCTATCACGTTCGATAGCTCCACTGACTGCAAGCCTCCTCCCAAGTATAACCTGCACTCACAAACAAATAAACAAGAAACTACAAACATTCATTTCATATATAAAGCATGGTTTAGATGTTAGAATAAATCATAAATCAAATACAAATATTTGACACATCATATTTTGGGATAGGAAAAGTATTTATTTTATTGATATCACAATGTTTACTTACAACAAAGGTCGGTGACTACTCCACAAACCTGGTCCAGGATCCGCTTCACCAATATCCAACTACACTTCCATGTATCTTTCTCCTATCACACTTCTTCTAGGGAAATGGCATAGGCTTATGATGGAGGAAAAAGGCAAGAATGGGAAATTATGATGCAAATCTCACAAGGTGGATACAATTATTTGGGGCAAGGAGGGGATGTGAAATGGCCAGAGTTTCATTATTCTTATGCTTATTTTAGGAATGAGACCCCAACACATCCTTTTATATGAAAAAAGGATGGTTATCTGGTTGGGTGACGGGCTATAGGCGGTGGATCAGTTGGGAAACTACCCAATAACCCGTAATCTCAACAAATTCCTTGCAACCTTTTAATTTTACAACTTTTGTGAGTATACGCGGGATATAATGGTGCAACTAGTGTACCTACGCGAGCTGCAGTGGTGAAAAAAGAGCATGTATGTGGGCAGTAGTGGTGCGAGGCACGTACATCTTCAAAAATAGTGTTTTTAGGAAGAGTTGCTCAGTGATGGATTGGAAAAAATAGAAAGTAAGAGGGCCAAATTCCAGGTATGCTTGTATGGTGAAATTTAGGGTTATAATAGATGTCCCCTAATGTGTGAGGTCAAAAGAGCATCTAATACCCGAAATACATTACAAAATCTTCACCAATGTACGAATCAAGTGATCCCGGGACCAGAGTTCGGGAGGTGCCATCTACAAAAATAACAATTGTCTCACCGAGGCGGGCACACCCATGCTCAGGATGAAGTAAATCGTGGTTTCCAATCAAATACACTACAGATCCACGCCATAAACCTATATAAAGTGTATCCATGAGCAATACACAATGGATCTACATCTCAAAATCAAAGATATACATGTATAGTATCCATCTTCAAGAAGCCAATGACGCCTGATGGTTGGAGATGAGGACTTCAGAGCTCGAGAAACAACTTCAAGATCTTCACAACTCGAGTAGGAGTGTAATGTGAGTGTATGAATTCACTACCCATAGGTCTTCGACGACTCGTCGAGAATAGATAAGAGGATCTTGGTGATCAGGCATATAACTTCATTGATTTTGAACAAGGACTTGATTGGACTTTCAGGATGGTCGGGCATGAGATCAAGAGAAAAACTATAGAAAGGTCGACTCAGGTTGGGTAAAAATTCCCTTGGACAAGAGCACGACAGATGATCAGACTCAAACAACATGACATTGACATAAGTTCACGATGTAGGAGGCAACACAAACTCTCCATATGTTTGGAAGGATAACCAAACAGAGGAGGACACAACTCTATGTAGCGATAACAACTTCTTAAGGTCATATTAGATCATAAATCTTGATGAACAAATGAAAGGATGTGCTTTGTCCAAGGGCGACTCATTGTGCTGCCATAAAAAGAAAATATATTTCCCATCCTCTTTTTGTGGTATTTTTTTATTTTTTTGTCTTTTTTAATATTTTTAAAGAGCTTGAAAAAGAATAAAAGAATGCTACATTACAAAGGAGGAACGAGTGTCACAAGCATACTAGTTAAAAGCGCAAGGAACATACTAATTCTCATAGCAAGGAGACATGTGCAGGAAAAGGACACTTGGGTAAAATTCATCCATGGGTCAAGGTGTCAAGTCGCAGAGGCAAAGTGATACAAGGATTGCATATAAGGCATGCTTCAAAGGTTCAGTTGAGAGCAACATGGAGCTGAAATTAGGCCAAAGACGTAGAGATGAAAATGTGATAAGAAGGACATGATGAAACCCCCTTCAACGTATTTTTCAAGAGCCCAGAGAAGGTAAGCTAGGTGGTTTTTTCACGTTTAGAGAGTCTGAAAAAATGTAAAATAAGACTCCGCTGGGGTACCTTTTTCGAAGATAGTCTAGTCAGTTCATAAAAGGGATAAACTAGCACTGAAAAGACGTCTATTAAGAACCATTTTAATGAGTGTGACACAGAGAAGATCACTCGACAATCTTCTCAATTTTAAGGAGTCTGAAAAGAGCTTAACTATGGACTCCATATAGTATGTTCTTCTGGACCGATTAACGAGTATGAAGGAACAAGGTCACTCGGTGATCCTTTCAATTTTAAGGAGTCTGAAAAGAGCTTAACTATGGACTCCATAAGGGATGTTCTTTTGGACCAATTAACAAGTGTGAAGGAACAAGGTCACTCTGCAATCTTTTCAATTTTAGGGAGTCTGAAAAGAGATTAACTATGGACTCCGTGGGGGTTCCTTTTTTGTAAATTTAGCCCCTCAAGCCCGAAAAAGGGTTAAATGTATACCTAAGAATACTCTTCTAGTGAACCAAAGTTCCTAGAGTATACCTTTGTTCGTACAATTGACCATCCAGACCAAAAAAGGGGTAAAATATCGTCGGACAGACATGCCTTCAAATTTTAGTTTGGCAAGCATGAAGGACAACAAGATCGCTCGACAAGATTTTCATGTTTAGAGAGTCTGAAAAGGGCTTAAAAGAAGACTCATTTTATGGGAGTCCCAAGGGTGAGGCCAAGAGTGATGATACATCAGAGGCATAAGGCTCAATATTGTAATCAGGACAAGTCTAACAAGGACTCCCAAGCCTAAAGTCATGAATGACAGCATGGACGCCAAAATTCAACCAGGATCTACCTAGGGAATCCATGTAAAGGTAGGCTCTACCACCTTATCACGACACTTCTAAAGAAAAAATGACGGTTTTGTACTGTATTTCAGTGGGATCGATCCTGTGGAAAAGTGGAAAAGACAACGAGATGCAAAGAATGGAGGTGGAATCCTAACTTAAATGCAAAAAGTTGGAAAAAATGACTTTTACCAAAGGACCTTTAAAAGTGACCCATCTCCAAAAACGTTTTCCAAACCAAAATTGAAGTGTATCGTAACATCCAATGAGAAACTCAAGAACCACAGTAGATGATTTTCAAGCCATAAAAAATGACAAAAGGGTTCAAAAAAGTGGCAAAAAGGGCCAAAAAAGTCTATAAATAGAAGTTGACAGCTCATTTTCACCATTGCAAACTGAGAACTAACCAAAAAGATGAAAATACCCCTTTTCTAAAAGAGTTGATTCTGGGAGCTTCAGAGGACAAAACAAACTTCTTCTTGGACCAAGTAAGTACAAACAACCCCTCTTGCATTTCCATAGTTCATTTATGTGTTTCTTTTTTTTTGGGGGGGGTGCGCCCTCCTAAAAAAGGGAGGCCCTACATGTACGCGGGCTCTCTAAGGACAACCCGCATATGCCTACAGGAAGAAAACAATCTGCCCACGTGCATACACAATTGTGTCCAAGACAACCTGCATACACCCTCATTAACATAGAAAAATGAAGACACAAGAGCTAACTCCCTCCATGAACTTGTCATTTGACAAGATGTATGTCCAATGGAGAGAGAGGGAGAACAAAGACATTGATATCTTGGTCAAAGAGGACCCTACTGTTGTTGCCACATTGAAACACTCTAGGCTATGGAAGTTCTTCTAGTGTCTACTCATGAGGGCACAATCTAGGCTGTTGAATGCCTTGGTGGATTATTGGCATCTCGACGCAAAGGCATTTATGCTTGAGGGCCAGTCATTGACTCCAACGACTGAGGAAATCTACTTTCTGATTGGCCTCTCGAGGAGAGGGGAACCAGTCAAATTACGATCATTTCCCCCTGGGCCACACAACATCGTCGAGATGATCAGACTGGATTGTCAGGCCGACACTGAGAAGGTAGGTTCTCAGGTGCCAATCCATAATATCACCAACCTATCACTGAAAGTGATAGTTTTACTCATTGGGTGGATCACTGGATCCGCGGCCTTACATTAGGCCTCCCAGGTGCACATGTATTGTGCGGTGAAGTGCTTAAATGCACGAGTGTTCGACTGGAGCAAGACCATGCTTAACTGCATGAAGAGACAACTTACAGAGTGTTGTGGGAAAAGCAACAAAAACTTCAGGTTTGGTACCATTTTATGCTTATTCTTCTTCGAGAGGGTACCCATAATGAGTCCACGAGACTCCGAGAGATAGTACGGGGGCATGTGGCCTCCTTCCTAGTAGTATGTAGGTGGGAGGAATTTTTTTCGTGACAGGGGGGAGTAAGGACCATAGAGGCCTTCGACAATACATTCTTTTACTGGTGGGCATGGAAGATTTCAGCAATAGAGGACTACCCCTATGCCGAGATCAACTTTTCCGGGGTTTCAGACGTGCCCGTACCTCGTGGAGAGGAGAGAGGAGAGATAGGTATGTTTTATTTTAAAGTTAATTTATTTTCAATTTATTTTTGTATATATCATTTTTATGTGTACCAG
Source organism: Picea engelmannii (assembly GCA_009831015.1). Taxonomy (NCBI): domain Eukaryota; kingdom Viridiplantae; phylum Streptophyta; class Pinopsida; order Pinales; family Pinaceae; genus Picea; species Picea engelmannii. The sequence goes on along the minus strand of ML797282.1, from coordinate 54,694 downwards.
AGTATCTGACAACTATGTATATGTTATGTATAGATGTGGGACCAGTGTGTCCAACAGACTTCTCGAGGACTAGGCGGCGTCCTCGACCAAAGGCAATACCAACAAAAGCCACCGGACTAGAAGCCACATCAGTAGGGGGACCTCTAGCTGGAGAGGCTGAGAGAGTTTTGAGACAGGTGGAGAGGAACCTCACCATGCTCACTCGTGCAGTTTTTATGGTTGAGATTGAGGATCTCTCGCCATCGATGTAACCTCACGTAGTTGGGGTGCCATGGACCTGGGTCCAACTCTTCCGACGTTTGGCGAATGTCATTGTCCACTATGACAAGGCCAACAGGCATCGTCCTTAGCTTAGGATGGACCACTTACGTGCTGAGGGAACTCTTTGTATACTTTTGAGTGGATAAGCCCCGTGATGTATACTGGATTTATATTTTTGAGGCATTCGTGCCCACTGATGTACTCTGACACTTATGGATATATATATATATATATTTGTCTTATGGGTCACATTTTTTTACAAATGTATGTACATGTGTATGTGTGTGCTTCTTTTTATGTGTGTGCAATATGCCAATCTAATATTTGATTATCTAGAGTATCTGTCATTTGATTTAATCTCCTAGGAACATGGATATACGTAATGTAATCAAAGAAACGCTCTAAGATATGTACCCTAAGGAATCATCGGTGTAAAGTAGGTTCATAAACGCGATAAACCCCATTTAACTGGGACACAACCAATTGTGTATCTAAGTAGACCGGGAGGTGAGAGATACCATGCGACGGAGCGTCGCGGAGCAAATCTATCACTTCTTTTTACTTCATGACATTATTTGTGGTATCACCTAAACAAATACCTCTGGAAGATAGAAACTGGCCCTAAGGCATGAATATCACCCAAGTTGTTGAAGCAAGCCTCCGAGTGTGTCGGCTAGCATTGTTCCCAAACCCAATGAACACCTTCGATTCACTTGACATTTGCCACAATGAAAAAGATGACATAAATAACGACACATCCATCAAGTATGATTTTAAGGATGGAAATTTGTTTTAAAATGTAGAAACCTTGGTGAATCTTACTAATCCTTCATATGCGAACTATAAATGTTTGGCGATACTTTTATAAAAATATTCAAATTTATAAGGATTTTATATAGTTTTTATAATTTTTTGATGATTTTTAAGGTAAAATAATTTTATCCTATAGAATTTGGGCGAATCATTTTTAAAATAGCGAATCTCATTTTTGGAAAAACCATGGAAAATTAGCCCATGAGCGAAATTTAGCCCCTAAAATCATCCATGACGTCCATAAAAAAAAAAAAAAAAAAAAAA
>ML797282.1:0-30692 GCA_009831015.1 Picea engelmannii | reverse complement strand
AAGATGGAGGAGAGGGTGGTGGAGAAGCACCATTCCCTCCATTTCCATTTGGAGTTTTATCACCACTGTCTCCCTTATGCTTTGAAGGGTTGGAGCCTTCACCTTGCAACCCTGCATTCCTTTCCATTAAGATCTTCATCATCGCTCTCATTTCCATGACAGCCTTTCTGAGATCTTCATCTTCTGCAGGAACATGCTCATGACTTTCTTCATGAGCCATACCTGGTGAATGCCTCCTTGAAACTTGCGGTGATTGTATATGCTTCCTCCTTGAAGGATGAGAACTTGGCTCCACAAGTTGACCTTCTCCTCTTGTGAGTTTCAACCTTGTGAGCATCAGAAAACAAAACACTTGCAAGTAATCAAGTCTTCAAAAACCAGTGCTCTGATACCAACTTGATCTAAAAATGAAGAAGACTTGTAATCTTGAAAATATTTGCAAGTTAAATTTTATGTGTTAAAAGCAAATGGATCAACTTTGCAACACATAATTAATAGGATTTACTCATTTAATATGCATATAAACAACAGCATAATCAATGAACATAAACACATAACACAACAAATGATAAAGGAGTTCACCCCTCTCTTGGGCTACATCTCCTGGTCCAGCTTCCAATGGATCATTAGTATTATTTTCTCAAAGTGCTCAAAAACATGCTTTACAATGCTCAAAATGACCAACAAACTGCTCCAATGGCTTCAGAGTGTCCAAAAACCCCTAGCTGGGCTTTTTCGGCACCTCGTTTGGCCAAAAAACGAAGAAGTTAGGCTTCCTTGAAGTCTCCCCTTCAAGCTTGTTGTCTCTACATCTAAAAAACACACCCTTGTTCATTCAACCTAGCACACACGCTATTTAAAGCGTAAAAAACCCAGCACTGAATGCAACCGCGCCAACGGTGTGAACTGTAGGACGATTATGGGCGTGCCAGCCCTTAACCGCCAAACTCGGGGGCACATGGGTCGTCCATACGACCGCACACTATAAGAAAAAGGGGCTACGTTCAAAGATTTGTTGTGGGCGCGACACGTGTCGGTGCAAAACCCAACCATTTGAAACCAACACCAAACTCCCGCACTCTCCATGGAAAGGTCATATGTATCGGTGCCCGAAACCATGGGCTAAACTTCTTTTAAAAAAAGCACGCGCCAAACTCCATTTACACAATGGTCATATGGTTTAAATGTATGCGACCAGGGCTCCATTATATATTTGCACACATTCACATATGTAATGGTCATATGGTATTCGTAATATAACTGCGGGCTGGGGCTAAGCCCTAGCCCGACCCCCCGCCACATTAACTTTTAATCAAATTCAAATATATATTTTGCCATATACATTATAAGAACCAACGCGTGGTATATTGGTCGGGCGAACTTTGTTAAGGCTTGACGGGTGGGGGAGGTCCGGGGTTCGAATCCCACGGACTCCATAAAATTTTGAACCAATACCCAATACAATGGTGCCACGTGGCAGCCCATGACTGGGCCACGTGGCACTCAACCACAAACCAAAAACTTCCACGTGTCGAAACATGATTCGTCCAACTGTCAGTCAATCTGAAATTGCCACGTCACCTCTGCCATGTCAGCGTACGGTCTCTTCCACGTCATCCTGTATGGACTATACGAACTGCACAGTCAGCGTACCTTTTTTTTTTGCCTGTTTGACGATTTGAACAGATCGCAGTATCTCTTTCTCACGACGTCCATTTGAACCCAAACGGGTTGCATTGGGTTCGTAACGATGAGGCTTACACTCTCGTTCGATTTGAAGCGATTCTGAGCACTTTGAATTTGTAAGCAAAATTTGATCCCATGATCAATTTCTCCCCTAGTTATTTCCAACCACAAGAAATACAACCTATTAACTCCTTAGTTGTTATGTATATAAAAGTGTGAATAACCCTTGTGTTGGAATGTTTTGTTGAGTGAAACTCCCTACTTTTGTTTGGAATGATGAAATATCGGGATAAGAGAAACTATTTTTCCAAGTTTCACCAAGAGATAAGGCATCAATAACATTCTAGCATTCTTCAAAATAATAACTAAAACCAAATTCAAAAGAAAATCAAATTAACTCAAAAGAAACGAAACCAAGTCACTCAAAAATAAAATGGAACCAAGCAAACTAAAAAATTCACTCTAACTAAAACAAAAGAAAGAAAATCAAGCACAAACCAAGGAAAATATGATACAAAGTAGCTCACGCTAGGAAGCTAAGAAAATAATCATTTTAGGGGTTGGCCATTAACAAGGACAGCCTCAAGATCACCGCTAATATTTTTCTATCGATGTGTGTCTACCCCAATCTTCTTAGCGACTTGAAAAGGCCCAAGCCATAAAATTTGGAATTTAGAGTGCTTCCCCTTTGGCTTGTTATTTTTTTCCCATTTCAGAACTAAGTATTATACCTCAAAGTTTTTTTCTCCTCCTTTGTGCTTATCAAACCACCTTTTGAGAAATTGTTGTTGAGCTGCAAAATTTTCCTTAACCCTTTCCCTTTCTTCCTCAACCATCAAAAGTGTGTATATTAATTGTTTCATACTTGATAGTGGTTGTCCCCTTGAGGCATGAGAAATTTTTAAATATGGGAGACATAAATTAGTTGGGAGGATAGCTTCTTGTCTGTAAACCAGGAAATAAGGAGAATTCCCTAAGGATTCTTTGAGAGTTACCCTGTCAACCCATAGAGCATTGTGAAGTGCGTTGCGCCAATTCCTATGATTTTTCACTATGGTATGTTCAAGAATTATTTCTATATTTTTATTGGTTGACTCTACAACACCATTTTCCTGTGGGTAATAGTTACTAGAGTATCTCAATATGATCCCTTTATCCAGAGAAAATTCAGTCAAGACAGTGGAAGAAAAAATGCAACATTAAAAAAAACAAGAACAAAAGGTACCCCAAACCTTGTTATTATGTTTTTTTCTAAGAACTGTATCACTACTTTATCGTCAATGTGGGTAAGGGCAATGACTTCAGACCATCTCCTGAAATAATCAGCTGCATTTAATATCTAATCCCCATTTCTCAAAAGGTTTAGAAATGGTTATTGGTTGCACTGGGATAAATGCCTTCTTCTCTTTTCCAACACTCAATTGAAAAAAAAATCATTTTGTTACATGTGTGTGTGCATCATTAAAAAATGTAGGCCAATAATATCTTTCCCTTAAGATTTTATGGGTGGATTTTTTTTTTTGAAAAGTGTCAACCTACTGGTGCATCATGGATCTCTCTCAATACATTTTCTACATCATCCTTTTCAAGGCACCTAGGCAATACTTTTTCATAATTCATATGAAACACCACATAATTAATCAGGTGGTATTGAGCATATTTTAATCTAAGGGCTCTTCTTTCCCTAGGTTTCAAATGTTAAGGACATGTGCCATGATGGAGGAAATAAGATAAATCAGCATACCATTACTCTTTACCTTGTGGGATGTACATTTCCTCACTACACCACAATGAGATTTCATTGTCCCAGCTTGAATTTCCTGATTCCAATAGGTCTTGGGACTCTACAACCAGTTTACACAACCCTCACCCCCTAACCATCGTTGTTGACTTGATGTCCAGTTAAAATTATTGGATAACATCCATCAAATTCCCTCTTCTTTCTCTCGTTTATTGTTGTGTAAACAATTGCCTAACTGTAGGGTGAGATACTAAGACCTTAGTATGATTCTTCGGGATATAGGATCTGAATTTTTTTATTTCCTTATAGAAAACATATGCTTGTTTATCAATAGCAGGGAACTTAAGCACAGTTCCCTGCAAATTATAAATCATGACTGAGATATGGGCCTCATTTTTTTCATAATCCGTTTGAGTCAGGATTGTAGCTAAAGACTGGTCAGAAGTGAAGGTATAAAGAAATAAATATTTTCTAAAATCGGGGCTACATAATATAGGAGCTTGGGAAATTTCAACCTTGATCTTGTCAAAGGATTCCTTTACTTATTTATTCAATTTGAAACCTGCATCTTTGTGTATCATTTTCTGCAATGACTTGATCATTTCTGCAAAGTCAGGAGTAATTTTTCTCACAAAGTTAATCTTCCTAAATAAACATTGCATAGCATTTTTGTTATGAGGAGGTGGGAGTTGCAAAATGTTTTTAACTCGCTTACGGTCAATGTTTATGTCATATTTAGAAATAATGTGACCCGAGATTTTACCCTCATCCACACAAAATATGGTGTTCTTTTGGTTCAAATATATTCCATACTTCCTACATCTTTCAAAAAATTGAGTTAGATGGGAAATGTAATCCAACCTATTCTTGGAATAGACTATGAAATCATCTAGGTAGACCACCACACATTTGTTCATCAATCCCTTGAATGCTACATCCATATCCCTTTGGAAAATATCTTCTGCATTTATTGAACATAATGGCATGCATTTGTAGGTGAATGTTCCCCACTTAGTCTAAAAATTTATCTTCAATATATCTTCATCTTAAACTAAAACTTGGTTGTATCCTGAAAACCCATGTAGAAGTGATAACATCTCAGATCTCGAAACGGTTTTCAGAAGTTGTTCCATGGGGGGGGAAGGGGTAATTTTATTTTTATGAGGCTCTATTCAAATTCCTGAAATTGACACATAAAAAAATTTCTTCTAACTTATTTTTCATAGGAACTAAATTAGCTACCCATGCAGAGTGTCTCACCTTAAATATAATTTTAGCATCCAATAGCATCTTAAGCACCTTGTGCATCAAGGGCTCGAAGGATGGATGAAGTTTTCTCAGATATTGTTGAAATGGATTAACCTCTGGTCTGAGTGGATTGGTATGTTGGATTATCCTATTGTCGTATGTTTTCAAATATTAGTAGGAACACGCAAAAATACATTAATATTCCTTAAACAAATTCAGGTGATCTTTCTTCTCCTCAAGGGATATGGATTTTACTAGGTTGATATTCTTAGGATTATCAACAGTCCCTAAATTTATGACTTTGTAAGTAGGACATGAACTGTCATCTTTGACATTTTTGGGGTTTTTAATTCTTTCTCGTAGATCAAAGAGGTTTTCAAGATTTGCTACTCCCATGGGAATTGTATGGAGCTTAGATTGAGTAATGTTTCTAACCTTACCTACATTATGTTCCCCATCTTCTTGTTCAAAATAAATTTTCTAAAATACTTCATCATCAATTTCCAAGTTCTTGAAAAAAAAAATGTTAGTTAAGAAGGATATAATTTGCTCATCCCCTTCAAATACGCTCCAATTGGTAATGTTATCAGGGATGGATGGCTTGTATAATAACTCTGTAGAAAACCTATAGTCCTAATAATATTCGAGGGTAGATATCCTCGAGGATTCCATGGCCATAGAACCAGTAAGTATGTTCTTAGACTGAGGGATATCGGTGTTGTTGAATGCTTGAAATTTTTCTATCAATATGTATACTTCCTGCTAGTAGTTTCTTAGGTGAGCTGAATTACAATGTATGGTGGTTTTTACCTTCCTCGCAATTATGTTGGAGTCCCCGAAGACAACTTGTTCCTCAACATTTAGGTCGATGGCCTTCTTCATTCCTTGCACCAAGGCCTCGTATTCAATAGTTTTATTTGTATATTCAAACTCTAGTCTACATGATACAAAACTATGTTTACCTGCTAGGCTAATGAAAATGCGCCCTTCACCAACTCCTTCCTAAGATTTATATCCATCAAAGAAAAAATTACAAATCTCGGAGATGAAGTTAGGCACATTCTTGTTAGGGTCTATTCTTGGGGATTCAATTTTGTCTTCTAATATGTGAACTCGGAAGCCCTGTTCAGGTCTACTACATTCTTTAATTATTTATTATTTTTCTTTCATAAATGGCTCTGATTTCTATGATAACAACACTTCATACATGTAAGGAATGAAGTTACCAAAATCTAAGTCACAGGAATAATTTCCTAGTACAATAAATTATGTTGAATATAATTCATTTGGGGCTTCTAGATCAGTGACGATATGTTTCAGATACTTTTCCCTATCAATTATGTTGATGTTGGAATGCCCTTTCAATGGTAACCATAAGTGGGACCAGTTGGTGTTGAAGTAACCCTGTAATTTTTTAGACGAATCTTGACTCAACAACATTCCATAAGCTTTTGGAATATCTACGACAAGTATGTCAATGACTTGGTGAAACTTTGGGTTAGAGGAAATGTGTATCATAACATCCTTTAGTTCATCAATTACTTTGACTTCAGTTTTGTCTAATTGCATAATGTGTGTATCACTTTTGGTGGGGGTTGCTTTCATATTTTTACAAAACAATTATGGCATGACGTTTGAAGATGCACCGAAATCGACCAAATAGTTGTGCAATTTTTTGTTAAAAATTTCAAAAGTTAATAAAAACAGAGGGACAGATAGCCTGGATTGATTTTCAGTGTACGTTGAATTTACAGTTGACTTTTTGGTTTCCTCTGAGGTGATTTTTCCAGTGTTTGGATTTAGGATTACCATGGGTTTATCTCCTTATTTTAAGGCTTGCAATAGGAGGTCCTTTTGTTGGGAAATTATGCATAAATCCATGAAAGAAATATTTTCCTTCATTCTTTTAAAATCCTCTACCACATTATATTCTAGCTTTGAATCTTCCTGGGTTTGAAATTTAGGGGCATAACTAACTAAAGAAGTTGGCTTGGTCGAGGAGGTGGTGTTCTCAAGTTTTTTGGAGCCTAGGATATGATAGGTTGATTTTGCATGACAGGACCTTTAATTCTTATTTGGACTACCAATATCTCATTAGGTTATTCTTCATCTCCGGTAACGTCATCAAAAGGTGACACATGATTGATATCCCACAACACCATATATGTTTTCTCTGGTGGTCTATTAGCCTCATTTTCCGTAGTGATTGATACGTGGTGACGAGGTTGTTCGATTAAGGCACACCCATATGAGAAGAGATTGGCCAGTAAATCCATGGCATTCACCCACTAGGGGTAATATTTTCTAGAATGTTGTTCTTGGTGATAAGTGAAAAATGAATCAAAGGCCACCTCCCCTAAGTCAATATTCAGATTGACTGGGGGGGTTCTATGATCTTATAAGGTGATGGTTTCCTAAAGAAGGGCATATAATGCCTCTAGTTATAAGTTCCTTCACCTGCATTCCTTTTCATGTCTATAATTTTTTTAGATAACTTCTTTACCATCCTCTATAGGATTTCCATATCAACATTATCTTTTTCAGGGTTTTGTTTGGGTTCTTTACCTGGTGGTATGGTTAGTAAGAGTCCTCTTCTATGTGGTTTTTGGGTTTCTTTCTTTGCTAAAGAGACATGGATTTCTTTACATCCCTTCATTTGGAACTCCATGATCTTGGCCTCTTCAAAATTCTCAACTATAGCAGGTTTAGCAGTTATTTTAACGAACATAGAGATAGAGTTTGGGAGAGCATTTCCATATATCTCTATCTGCATCTCTTGAGTACATCTAGATTCTGGTTGAAATTTATTAAAGATTGTTGTAAACATCTTATTAAATTCTTTCACATTTTATTTAGGGCCCACGATGGAAACAAATAGTTCCTCCATCAAGTCTCCTATGGTTGTTACTTGCAATGGGAGTAAATTATTTTTGAGGTTTGTCTTGAAAAATACTAGCCATGCATATGGGTTGTTTTGAATCTATAGGTTGTTTGGAATATATCTCTACTAGTAGTATAAATATGACTAGTCATGCATTCATTAAGCCCTCATTCTAACGCCAATTTTGTTGAGGAGTTTGGATTTCCTTTAACTCAACAATAGGAATCACACCCAAAAATGAGGAAAAATTATATTCTTCTTCATTTGAGGTAGCTTGATTCTCTGGATTTATGATCCGAATAGTTTTCGATGGGATTTAAGATCTTATTAGTTTCACTCTTGTGACTTATTCTATTTTTTGGGGAAGTGTTTTTGAGGTATATTTCATAATATTTGGGTACATGTCGATAGCTTAAAAAAGATTAATTCCATAAACCACTAATTTAATGAAAGAGGAATAACATGGTTCCTTTCGAATATAACTTTTCAAGGCACTGAGATAAAAAATAACCAATCAACTTCTATATATCTAGATTCACAAAAAAAAATTCCTAGAAACAAGCATACAACATTAATTATGCGTACATGAAAATATTGTGGTCAAAGTCTGTCAACGATACATAAATAATTATATATTCAAATATCATGAGAATTATGCCAAAATAACATTAACTTGCATATTAAACGCAAGGTAAGAATTCAATGTAAAATAGCATTTATAGAAAGATAGCTTGATTAATGAAAAAACTCACTAGACATCGATATACAATGATCCAAAGAAGAACATTTCACAATGCAACGTAGATCACTAGTTGGATTCCAAAATCACTTTAGGCTCCAACAGAGCTTCAATATTAATTGTCAAAATAGTTCCACAATAAACAACAACAAAAATTTCTAAATGCCAAATGTTCCTTCTATTCAAGAGAACTACTTTATTTATACAAAAACAAACTAAATAAAACTACCACATCTGTGGCTCCAAATAGATAATCACGAGTTCAATTCATGATGACTCAAAAAATATTAGGGTCTCTTGCCTTGCATTCTCCTCTACATAGTTGTACCACTCTCTGAAGATTCGAGTGCAACTCTCAGCAAAAAAGAAATTGTATTGATCCATCTTCATAGCCAAATCATGCTTCCTGTCACGGTATCAAAGGGTGCACTTTTCCATTATGTCAACTATCTTCTCCATTTGGTCCACAACCTTGGATTCCTAATTAATATGATTTTTCATGTGTCCCTTCTCCATCGTAGTAATGTTTTAAACCTATTCCTTGCACCTGTCATTTGACCACCGTAAATCGGCTGCCACCTCATCAATTGACTGAAACTCCAAGGTGGACCCAAAAGTAGGAAATTGAAGGTTTTCCATTGATTGGTTTAGCTTATCCCAATTCTGATTACATTGGTCCCACTCTTCATCTACTATGTCCACGGGTTCATCAACATTTTTTTCCCAATGCTTGGTTGTTGAGTGTATTTTATCCATTCTCTCATTTGGCAACACCTCTATATGATGATCCTCTGAGCTCTTTTCCTTCTATATTTCCTGAACAAACTCCATTTTTTTCAGAGTACGAACTCCTTTCTCATCCCACTTGTGTATCTCTTTATAGGTAATATCTAACAAAAAATATGATTTCTGCAGAGCTACCACCTTCTCTATAAAAATTTCTTGAACCCTCATATGACTATCATATAACTCCAGTAAGTCTTCCTTAAATTCAGCTAGTCCTCCATCTTCCTAGTGGTACTATACCTGGTGATTAAGAGAATCAATTTCATATCTATCATGCTCTAAATCCTTCTCTTCTATCACTACTTTATCATAGGAACCATGAGATATGGACAAGCCTAATGAGTACAATTGGCTTGTTTTGGCCTTCTTAGTATCCATGATAACTTCTTCAGACGTGCTTACTACATTGTTTTCTAGTGTAACCTTTCTTTTCCTATGAGTTCTCTTCACTATTGATCCAAGAGGATCCAGGAATGCTCACAGAGGTCTAGGAGGATCCAGAATGTCCACAGAGGTCTAGAATGGTTCAAAAATGCTCAAAATGTGACCATCCCAAATTCTCTCAAAAACACCATCAATGTGTAGATCTTGTCATTATCTTTCCAACGGTGCAAATGGAAATTCAAACGGATTTCATATGAAAAAGTTATGGCCAAACAAATTTCAAGTCAACCAGGTCAAAAATCAAAGTCAAAGGGATTTAAAGGGTGACACGTGGAATGATCTTACAATAGTACGATGATGACATAGCCATACCCCAAGGCACCACATGTCAAGACCGTATGTTGATTAATCAGATGTGTTAGCAAGTGAGTGGGAATATTAACAAACCGAATAATGGGAAAACCTGGAAGAAAATGTGATTTTAATACTCCTAATATCGAAGTAATGAGGGTATCTATGTGAATTAAAGGCGTTAAATGGAGGGAAGTGCCTTAACGTTCCTTCAATGACTGAGATAATGCGTTGAAATGACTATTAACGGTTGTGTGACGTTACTCAGTCTGGCGCCCAATGATTTGATCGGGGTTGGGGCGATATTAAGTTTTAGTACTTATTCAATCACAACACTGCTTCCACTATAGGTGATTTCAAGTATGTATATGAATAATGATGTGGCATACCATCGTGGCAATAAGTACGAATGTGTTGGTTTCAGATTTGGAAACAATTTGAATAATGCGTTGAGGGTCCTAGTATGACTAACGAGGGTCTAGAGTACAAAATTTTAAAATGATAGAGGCTATTAAATGAATCATGTTGATAGAACAATTGATATCATGTGCATAGGAACCTCGTCGTGAACCAGGTGACTGTAGTGGTGAAATGACATTCCAACATGGCAGTTGTAACACACCCAACCCCCTAAGTACCCTTTTAAGGGATGGTGTATTAAATTTTTGTCTTTTCCTGAACCTCTTCGAATATCTTTATAAATAACACCATCATCTTATGCTCACTGATATATTTCCAATGACTATAAGTTTTCTCAAAACAGAGCTCTAGATCAAAAGTTATGTCCTTTTAAATATTTAGGGACTTCATTAGCCAAAGTCTTTCTTGCTTCCACATGGCTCCACGCCACCTATGTTATCACACATGGAATTGACATGGATAATTGGAATGGAACCTTCTACCTATTCCAAAGGGCCCTCAGCCCTCTATGCACCCAACACTTTTCTACCAAAATCTCTTGATGCCTGATTTAACTAGGTGTGGACACCTGTCTACTGGACATTGGCTTGGATTATGTCATTTGATGTCATCTTAAGACATCAGCTCTCAAGATCTCAAGACATCGAATCCTTCCACATTTTCATATCCCAAAAGTCTCAATCTGACATGAGTTGGCACCTCTGACACGGGGCTACCAAAACCTTCCACTCGGCAAGACATGTTACCACTATCTACCACCTGGAATGGCATGTGGTTACCATCACCTTGTGACATGTGGCACTCATTTTTCCCATGAAACTTTGCCTAAAATTATAAAACCATATAACACGTGGCATGATCACCATGTGACACTGGACCTCCCACATGGACTCACGTGGTGTACATTTCATCATAACATCCAAGGTTCTCCAAACAGGGCTTTGACACTTGTACATTTCCTATTCGTAGAATGACATCATCCAACATCATCTCAGATCTTTGGCTTTAGTTATCGACCTTTTTCGTAAGGCCTATTTCCCAAAGTATCATGATGGTCCGAGATCCGAGGTACAGTTAGCATCCTGCGCACGTGGCCCTATCTGGTCATGCCACCTGGAATGACAGGTGGCACTTGTATCACTCGACACATGGCACTCATTTTCCACTTGGACCCCCTCCAAATATTCCAAATCGTCGTGACACGTTGCACCACAGAGGGGTGACATGTGTCCCTTCCACGTCATGAAACATGGGTCATCCATCGTGAGATACATCACCACTAGACGTTAGACGTTCGGACTTTCCTAGCATAGTATAAACCTCAAAAATGCACGATTCACGAGATTACAATATGGTTAACTAAAACTAATCTCGACAATTACAAGGTGATTATCTAGGTTAATATCAGGATTATGACTCCACGACATCTATGTCTTAAATCTCACGCAGGTAGATCTGACGACTACCATGGTTTATGTCACAATATCAGCGTAGTAATGGATTTGAGGATTGGACGGTGGAGATTTTAGCATCCATACATAGATCAATGGTTCTCATTGAAGAGTATTTTGGACCTCGACGATTTCTTGTATATTTGGAAGTCTAATACATCTGAGGATCTGAAGTTGAGATACGTCAAACTAACGTAAGGGGCTCCCGACCCTTATCACTAGATCTATGACTGAGATCCTTTGTGGGTATATTTTATGGTTAATATCTAAGGCACCTATCAATTGGTCTTGGCCCTCTATGGGCCCATGATTACTCCCTCTGTGACTTAGAATATGATAAGTTTCATCTTCGTGGCTTCAGCATCAACTCCCCTCCTAATATTTACGTAACATATTGATGATGGATATTTGTCCATTGTGTGGGATATAAGGAGGACACATGTCGATTCCAGAGGACCACAGACAATGGGACCGCAACTCTTTATCGTCCACATGTAAACTAAAATTCCCCGTGGTCCACCGTTTGGATATTACGGGACATTTAAGTTCATTAATCTCAAGGTTACAAACCCCAACCCCTTAACGAAATATCTATGGTTGTCATTCATCCCACAATAGATCCAACGACTATAGACTAATGATAATCTATAAAATAATTTAAATGGGATAAAGGCCCTTCTTTGGACATCTGTGATCTAACCCAACTCAGAGATCAACTGTTTTTTAGTCTTGTTGACTCATCCAAGCATTAAGAGGATTATTGTTCATGCTTTAGGCTACAAAGACTATCATTCTTTCTTCATATTCCACAGGGGAACATACACACCAATGAGGATCCCAAATCCTAGGAATTTTCTATTTTATCAAGAGGGGAAAGAAAACATGTGGTCATCGGCCTCCTCTTCCTCTCATACACAGTATTACCAACAACTTAATTTGACAGTGAAGGAGGGTTAACTCCCATCATTCAACTTGGATTTTTTGTCAATTCTTAACTCATAACTTCTAGTTTCTTCTCATGGAAGTTCCATTATAGTGATGGTTATGTCAATGTGTACACATGAATCATAGAATCAAGTTCATTTCATTTATTACAGTTTCGTTACAGGATACCCACTTTTAACTATGCAAGGTATGCACAATAATCGCTATACTATAGTCATCCAAACACAAGGATTTACTGATTAAACATGCATCAATATAATTATTCATGGATGCACATTTATAGCACAATTATAGACATCCAACCACACATTTCAATTCAATTACATAGACTGTGGAGATAATTATCTATTTACAAGATGTAACCAGCCAAAATGACTGTGGGTGTTCACCTTTCCACCCAATCGTAGGCTCATATGCATTCACACTTAGCACATTGGCCACCCCCGTGCCAAGCCATGATACCACCAGGGAACCTCTCTCTTTCTGGTTCTCAACAATTTTTGAAGGACACTCTCCTTCACACCACTCTTGGTAGATATTTCCCCACACCCACCTAGCTCTGGCCTCCATGAGGTTTTTCAGATACCTTCCCAGTATCAATATCGCAACCTTCTCATCTCAGGTCGTGTTTTTTGGCTCTCATACCCAATATTCAGAGATCTTCTGATCTCTTCCCCTATTGTGATTCCCTTTCATGCATCCATGTATTCTATACTTTTCCCTTTGTGCCTCCCTTACACGTAACCCCTTGGGAAGTTTCTCGACTTATCCCCTTCCTTCTATCAGAAGGAACTCAATTTCCCCATGTTTCAGCTTGGAAAGTTTGACATGGTCTTGATGGTACCCCTGGCTGACATTTTTTTTTGTCCTAGCGAGGTCTTTCCATACCTGTATTCATTGAGCGTGGATGGTTACTCAACCACCAACCCTTCCACATTAACTGATTTTCCTTGCAATCAAGTTAAAGGGAATATCTGAATATTCCAAAATTACATACCCCAACAGAGAATCTTGGTTTACCTAATCAGGGAATAATGAACCTCCTCTATAGGATTCCTTACTCTCTCCTATAGTGGTATCATGGCACTAATTTCAAGGCTTCACCCCACAGTCAGTTTTTGGAATTTACAATTAAACAATAATACATTTACAATATTTACATGTCGTTACATGGGAATCACCAATGGTGATTAATTATATATACTCAGGGTTTAGAGAGTGAGTGTTACAATCTCCTCCCCCTTAAAAGGAACACTGTCCTCAATGTTCTTTACTTCTCAACAACACCTTCCATGCCTTCTTAATTTAGTTTCCTCATCCATGTTTTTCCTCTCTCATGGTCTGGTACTTTCATGGAATCTTGGCATTTAGCACATTCCTACAAAAATTTAAAAAAGAAAGAATGTTAATTTACCATTTTCATGCATAAACATTTTATCATTGTTCATAAATCAAGAGGAAATATTCATATCAACGTAATACTTATCTGTGCAATTTCATGGATCCACATCCAGTTGGTTTTCCTACTAACTTGGCCCATTGTTTCCTTGACATACCCCTTGTGTGCATGATCCCAATCAACACTCTACAAGAATCATCAAAGTCTCATCTTCCTTATGGTCACTCAACCTCCAAGCCCAGAATTAGGCATCCCCTTCTCTTCTATACAGTTCCTCGGGTGATCCATCTTGCCTTGCCGAGGATTTCTCGCACAAGACAAGTTTTAGAGACTTCATCGAGTCTTACAGTAGAGGTGTCCCTCTGTCTTGATCTTTCCCAGCATCCCTCTAGCCCGTGTTACCTAAAACCAATATTCTTTTATGGCAATCATGGCTTATCATAGGGTTCTCATGTCACAACAATAGCCTTTTTCCATGCTTTCCAAGCCTGACAACCATCATTTTTCCCTCCAAGATAGATCTATTATCCCACCTGTATCACATCTATACAACAACTTTGAGACATAACATCAACTTCAATCAATTTTCTTTCAAATCTATTACCCATAGATTTCTAATTTTCGCATTCCCATTTTCATATTTGTTCCATACAGGAACCAGATTCCACAAGCTTGATATTTCTTTTTAATGGAAGTTTGGCTCTTTCTTAATCAACAACCCTTGGTATTCCTTATGGGCTTACAGTACTGCCATATCCAAGACCCTTTCTCTTGCAATTCATTCTTATGGGCTTGCAATTCATTGTAATCAACAGCCTTTGGTCTTCCTTATGGGCTTACAGTACTTGCCATATCCAAGAACCAGATATATGCCTATTAGAGATATGTTTATCCCATAGAAGAAGGGTGGACCTAGGGATTGGTTGGGAATACAACCTATAACAAGAGGAGCACAATGAATATGTGCTTTAACTGGGAGGGAAACATACACAGATTGAGACGTAGTAGATTAAGTAGCAGAGAAAGCAAAGGCATTTGTTGACCTTTAATCATTTTACCCATTCAATGAACAAATTGAAGATCCAGTACCGGAACTAGTGAATGCACCACTGATAGTCACTGATTTTTTTTACTTGATACATAAATACTTTGTCTTTGGCATGATCAAATTAAATCCTTAAATTTGTTTCTAGTTTTGGGATGGAAAATAGGATTTTCAATGGATATACAATATCCAAATGGCGTTAAGGACATTCTCTTGTTACATCATATTCATCTTCTTGAATCCATATAAGATAATGTATATAGTATCAAAGTGCCAACTACGACCTAAGGTTGCAAGTCTCAATGAATTTGAATTTGCATGATGAATACATAGATGTGTGCATTGAAGCCACGAGTCAAGGGATATGTTACACCACCATATGTGCCTACTTTGATTGAATTACATATTCAAATTAAATATTTATTTCAGAAATAATTTGGAACCCACTTCTTTTCAAGCGGTCAAATAGATAGGGAGGGATGCATCAGACTTTGAGATTTCATTCTTTGTGGGCAATGTCTTCCCTTGTTAGAATCAAGTGGGTTCTTTCATTGGTTACAATATTGTCTTCCCTCATTATAGTAAAATGGGTTGGAAAGCAAGAAATTTTGGGGAAGATTAATTAGCAAAAATCACACTCCATTGGTTCTGAACAATAAAGTTATTACCAAGTAGAGAGCATGGATATTTTCCCATTCGTTGTCTTCAATGGTTTAACATATCTATCTACTTGACTCCCCTTAAGGAAAAGTTCTTAATATCTCTATTTTAATTTCAGTCGCCCAACTAAACACATGCAATAGTGACCATGAATCTTCCAGATATTCCCAGTCACCCAACTAATCACTTGTATTGGTGACAAATGAATCTTTCAAATATTTGCAAAGCATACATATACGTTCACAAAGAACAAATAAATTCCAAAAATAAATTCTCTAGTGGCATTCCCAATCTCTATTCTCTACAAATAAACCCAATTTCCAAATTTAACTAGCATTTTAAAGGAATTAGTTGCTAATGCAATGGATGTGAAACACTCTTCCTATGATGGATTCATCCAATCCAATATCCCATTAAACGATCTCTATCTATATCACTTCATGGAGATCATAACATTTTTTTACTTGAAAAGTGTTCCTTCACTCACTATGTATGCCCTGCTTCGTGTGATTGTTTATTCAGATCCAACCTTTGCATGGAAGCCACGAGTCAAGGGATATGTTACTCCACCATATGTGCCTACTTTGATTGAATCACAAAGTTAAATTAAATATTTATTTCAGAAACAATTTGGTAGTTGTTGTGAAAAAAGATACTACTTTTAGTAGCAAGATAACAATCCACTTCTTTTCAAGCGACCAAATAGATAGGGAGGGATGCATCTGACTCTGAGATTTCATTATTTGTGGGAAATGTCTTCCCTTGTTATAATCAAGTGGGTTCTTTCATTGGTTTACAATATCGTCTTCCCTCATTATAATAAAATGGGTTGGAAAGCAAGGAATTTTGGGGAAGATTAATTAGCAAAAATCACACTCCACTGGTTCTGGAAAATAAAGTTATATTACCAAGTAGAAAGCATGGATATTTTCCCATTCGTTGTCTTCAATGGTTTAACATATCTATCTACTTGACTCTCCTTAAGGAAAAGTTCTTAATAGCTCTCTTTTGATTTCAGTCGCCCAACTAAACACTTGCAATAGTGACCATGATTCTTCCAAATATTCCCAGTCACCCAACTAAGCACTTTTACTGGTGACAAATGAATCTTTCAAATATTTTCAAAGCATACATATACGTTTGAAAATCACAAATAAATTCCAAAAATAAATTCTCTAGTGGTATTCCTAATCTCTATTGTCTACAAATAAACCCAATTTCCAAATTTAACTGACATTTTAAAGGAATTATTTTCTAATGCAACGGTTGTGAAACACTCTTCCTGTGATGGTTTTGTCCAATCCAATATCCCATAAAATGATCTCTAACTATATCACTTTGTGGAGATCATAACATTTTTTTACTTGAAAAGTGTGCCTTTACTCACTATGTATGCCCTGCATCGTGTGATTGTTTGTTTAGATCCAATATCCCATAAAACAAGCTCTATCTAGATCACTTCAATGAGGTAATAATGCGCTTTGCATTGAAAAGTGTGTCTGAAGTCACTAATGTCATGTGCACTCACTAATTCCCCACTAAGCACTTAGTTGATAGAATCTAGATTGTAACTTAGAACTTGTATTGCAAATTCTATGTCGCCCATTCCACCAACAAATTGAATCTCTATGAAACGACTTGTACTCGAAATGTCTTTGGAATTACAGAAAAGATTGCTCTTTGAAGCAATGGATAACCAAACAAATCAAAGCATTGATATTGCTCTAAAAATTGAGACTTACTAGCAATGGCTCGTGCCTGAGAATTGCTTTCTGTTTCGGATAGTAAAATTCAACAAATATATAATAATGTAGTGAAAAATAATTGCTTCTTGATACAACTTAATCTATAGTATAATGTCATATGTATATTTATAATGTTTTCTAAATGGATTATATAGGATGGTCTGGGAGAGATGCTCGAGGTAGTCCCAACTAATTTAAATTTGAGCACGTGGGTGGGTGCATGTAAGCCACACGTCAAGAGATATGCTACTCCACCATATGTTCGTCATTGGAAAAAATATCCCATCGCACTTTTAAGTAATTATGATAATAACCTCTAGGCATGGATTTCATATCCCATCACTCTTTTAAGTAATTATGGCAGTAACCTCATGGCATGGCTTGCTTGTTAAATCCTGGGATCAACTACTTTCAAATTCAAAGGGAACTGGTATTTCAAACTCTTCAACCTCGTGGCATGGATTGCTTGCAAAATCCCAGGATCAACCACTTCTTCCAAATTCAAAGGGAATTGGTATTTCAAACTCTTCAAACTCTTTCTTGAATTTCTATGAAATGGCTTACACAAAATATCTCTCTTTGCAATTACAAGCAAGATTGATCTATAGTAAAATTTAAACATAATTGCTTCTTGTTTATGTTAACCAAACAAATCAAAGCTCGTTTAAGATAGTAAAATTTTCAGCTAAACATAATTGCTTGTTGTTTATGTTTTTGAACAATCAACATGAACTAGATTCAAATATTGTCTAACTATACTAAGTAACTAAGTTTTGTATTTTTCATTGCCTATTTAGCATTTGTGTGGTTTGCCTCACAAAAAATAATAACAATTATTATGTTTGGTTGAACTATAAGAAATCTTTATATATTTATTGTACATGCTATACATTATACATTATTGAGAAGAAAAAAAAAGCAGGTTGAAAAAGACCAATATTTGTTATCTCCAATGTCTTTAAATAATTTTTAAACTAATCATATGTTATTATTGTTTATATAAGAATTTTCAATTTATTTATTTTTTTTAATATTTTTAAAGCTAATATATATATTGTCATTAGTTTAGATCCTAGATATTAATTTTCAATTCAAAAAAAGTTCTTCTGAATAATATTTAGAAAACTAATGTATATATTTCAAGAGTTTAACTACAAAGTTTCAATTTAAAAAATTTGTTAAAAAAAATTCTTTAAAACTAATGCATATATTTTCAAGAGTTTAACTACACACTTTATAATGTTTATTATTTTACGTTTCATGAATCTATATAGTTATGCGTAGACAATAACCTTATGTATACACAAATTTTGCTTCCAAGTTATAAGTAACTACAATATAATAAGCATAAACACATTTTCACGAACATTAATTAATAATCATAAAAAAAAATTCACGAATATAATAAACATAAACAAATTCAATATAATAAACTAAAGAATACATTAATTAATTCACAAACATTTTCGAAGGAACAACACTAGCGAAGAAAGCGCCAATGAGATTGGATTGGAAAACCATTATAAAGTGTGTGGAATACATATTCGAGGACTATACAAGTCAAACTCAATTCCAAATCTAGTGGAAACTTTCAAAAAAATCCATTAAACATAACAAGAAAAGAGTTGGATACCACTTACTAAATATATGTTTATTCTTATTTAATGGAAGATGCATCCACTTACTAAATAAAAGACGTGGATGCCACTTATTCTTATCCATATCAATGGAAGATGCATCCACTTACTAAACATATGTCTATGTTAATTTTTTTTAATTTTTTTTTTAAATTAAAAAAAAAAATTCCAATAAATACAACTAAAATTCAAAATCTAAAAATATATTGAGTTAATTTAATAATTATAAAATGTGAAAAATTAACTTCAAATATAAATATTTAATCCAAATAATTACAATATATTCCTTTAAAAGAGGGTAAGTTGATTTATGATCTAACTCAATAATTATTATAAAATGTGAAAAAGTAATTTCAAATATAAATATTTAATTTAAATAATTACAATATATTCCATAAAAGAGGTAAACACATTTACAGAAAAACTATCTTAAAATGTTAAAGAGGGTAAATTGATTTATGGTCTAACATTTAATTGGTTAGATTTTTCATAATTAATGTAGGTTTTATTTTCATTATCAAAAAGAGATTGAATTAATTCAGTGATTAACTTATCCTTTCAAAACCTTGCAGGATAAGTGTATTGGATTGTTGTTGTAAGTACACATGCATCTATACAATACATTCACGACAGAACAAACAAGCATATTTACACAACAATTAGTATATGATGTAAAAGAGTGTGGGCTGAGTTTGTGGTCCAACAGTGAATTGAAGGGATTTTCTTTAACATCAAATCTAAAAAACAAAACCCAATAAATAAGAATAAAATCCAAACTCGGCCAAAAAGAGATTGAGTTCATATTCCATAGAAAGAGAGACAGAACAAGTAAGCATATTAACTCTAACTCTAAAAACCCAGTTCCAATAAATATGAATAAAATCTGAATATCCTCCAAATAGAAATTGAGTTAATTCCATGATTAACTTAATCCTTTCAAAACATAAGTGAATTGGATTGGTGTTGTAGGTACACACATCTTTACACTAACAATTAGTATAAGATGTGAAATGGGGTGGGCTGAGTTGTGGTCCAACAGTGAATTGATAGGAGTTTTCACTATTAATAGGTCTATAAGTACTGCAAATCCAAGATACCGTTGGCTTCCCTCCCAAGATACAGAGGGGTGACATGTGTCCCTCCCACGTCATGAAAAATGGGTCATCCATCGTGAGATACATCACCACCAGACGTTAGATGTTGGGACTTTCCTAGCATAGTATAAACCTCAAAAATGCACGATTCACGAGATTACAATATGGTTAACTAAAACTAATCCCGACAATTACAAGGTGATTATCTAGGTTAATATAAGGATTATGACTCCACGATATCTATGTCTTAAATCTCACGCAGGTAGATCTGACGACTACCATGGTTTATGTCACAATCTCAGCGTAGTAATGGATTTGAGGATTGGACGGTGGAGATTTTAGCATCCATACATAGATCGATGGTTCTCATTGAAGAGTATTTTGGACCTCGATGATTTCTTGTATATTTGGAAGTCTAATACATCTGAGGGTCTGAAGTCGAGATACGTCAAACTAACGTAAGGGGCTCCCGACCCTTATCACTAGATCTATGACTGAGATCCTTTGTGGGTAGATTTTATGGTTAATATCTAAGGCACCTATCAATTGGTCTTGGCCCTCTATGGGCCCATGATTACTCCCTCTGTGACTTAGAATATGACAAGTTTCATCTTCGTGGCTTCAGCTTCAACTCCCCTCCTAATATTTACGTAACATATTGATGATGGATATTTGTCCATTGTGTGGGATATAAGGAGGACACATGTCGATTCCAGAGGACCACAGACAATGGGACCGCAACTCTTTATCGTCCTCATGTAAACTAAAATTCCCCGTGGTCCACCGTTTGGATATTACGGGACATTTAATTTCATTAAACTCAAGGTTACGAACCCCAACCCCTTACCGAAATATCTATGGTTGTCATTCATCCCACAATAGATCCAACGACTATAGACTAATGATAATCTATAAAAGAATTTAAATGGGATAAAGGCCCTTCTTTGGACATCTGTGATCTAACCCAACTCGGAGATCAACTGTTTTTGAGTCTTCTTGACTCATCCAAGCATTAAGAGGATTATTGTTCATGCTTTAGGCTACAAAGACTATCATTCTTTCTTCATATTCCACAGGGGAACATACACACCAATGAGGATCCCAAATCCTAGGAATTTTCTATTTTATCAAGAGGGGAAAGAAAACATGTGGTCATCGGCCTCCTCTTCCTCTCATACACAGTATTACCAACAACTTAATTTGACAGTGAAGGAGGGTTAACTCCCATCATTCAACTTGGATTTTTTGTCAATTCTTAACTCATAACTTCTAGTTTCTTCTCATGGAAGTTCCATTATAGTGATGGTTATGTCAATGTGTACACATGAATCATAGAATCAAGTTCATTTCATTTATTACAGTTTCGTTACAGGATACCCACTTTTAACTATGCAAGGTATGCACAATAATCGCTATACTATAGTCATCCAAACACAAGGATTTACTGATTAAACATGCATCAATATAATTATTCATGGATGCACATTTATAGCACAATTATAGACATCCAACCACACATTTCAATTCAATTACATAGACTGTGGAGATAATTATCTATTTACAAGATGTAACCAGCCAAAATGACTGTGGGTGTTCACCTTTCCACCCAATCGTAGGCTCATATGCATTCACACTTAGCACATTGGCCACCCCCGTGCCAAGCCATGATACCACCAGGGAACCTCTCTCTTTCTGGTTCTCAACAATTTTTGAAGGACACTCTCCTTCACACCACTCTTGGTAGATATTTCCCCACACCCACCTAGCTCTGGCCTCCATGAGGTTTTTCAGATACCTTCCCAGTATCAATATCGCAACCTTCTCATCTCAGGTCGTGTTTTTTGGCTCTCATACCCAATATTCAGAGATCTTCTGATCTCTTCCCCTATTGTGATTCCCTTTCATGCATCCATGTATTCTATACTTTTCCCTTTGTGCCTCCCTTACACGTAACCCCTTGGGAAGTTTCTCGACTTATCCCCTTCCTTCTATCAGAAGGAACTCAATTTCCCCATGTTTCAGCTTGGAAAGTTTGACATGGTCTTGATGGTACCCCTGGCTGACATTTTTTTTTGTCCTAGCGAGGTCTTTCCATACCTGTATTCATTGAGCGTGGATGGTTACTCAACCACCAACCCTTCCACATTAACTGATTTTCCTTGCAATCAAGTTAAAGGGAATATCTGAATATTCCAAAATTACATACCCCAACAGAGAATCTTGGTTTACCTAATCAGGGAATAATGAACCTCCTCTATAGGATTCCTTACTCTCTCCTATAGTGGTATCATGGCACTAATTTCAAGGCTTCACCCCACAGTCAGTTTTTGGAATTTACAATTAAACAATAATACATTTACAATATTTACATGTCGTTACATGGGAATCACCAATGGTGATTAATTATATATACTCAGGGTTTAGAGAGTGAGTGTTACAATCTCCTCCCCCTTAAAAGGAACACTGTCCTCAATGTTCTTTACTTCTCAACAACACCTTCCATGCCTTCTTAATTTAGTTTCCTCATCCATGTTTTTCCTCTCTCATGGTCTGGTACTTTCATGGAATCTTGGCATTTAGCACATTCCTACAAAAATTTAAAAAAGAAAGAATGTTAATTTACCATTTTCATGCATAAACATTTTATCATTGTTCATAAATCAAGAGGAAATATTCATATCAACGTAATACTTATCTGTGCAATTTCATGGATCCACATCCAGTTGGTTTTCCTACTAACTTGGCCCATTGTTTCCTTGACATACCCCTTGTGTGCATGATCCCAATCAACACTCTACAAGAATCATCAAAGTCTCATCTTCCTTATGGTCACTCAACCTCCAAGCCCAGAATTAGGCATCCCCTTCTCTTCTATACAGTTCCTCGGGTGATCCATCTTGCCTTGCCGAGGATTTCTCGCACAAGACAAGTTTTAGAGACTTCATCGAGTCTTACAGTAGAGGTGTCCCTCTGTCTTGATCTTTCCCAGCATCCCTCTAGCCCGTGTTACCTAAAACCAATATTCTTTTATGGCAATCATGGCTTATCATAGGGTTCTCATGTCACAACAATAGCCTTTTTCCATGCTTTCCAAGCCTGACAACCATCATTTTTCCCTCCAAGATAGATCTATTATCCCACCTGTATCACATCTATACAACAACTTTGAGACATAACATCAACTTCAATCAATTTTCTTTCAAATCTATTACCCATAGATTTCTAATTTTCGCATTCCCATTTTCATATTTGTTCCATACAGGAACCAGATTCCACAAGCTTGATATTTCTTTTTAATGGAAGTTTGGCTCTTTCTTAATCAACAACCCTTGGTATTCCTTATGGGCTTACAGTACTGCCATATCCAAGACCCTTTCTCTTGCAATTCATTCTTATGGGCTTGCAATTCATTGTAATCAACAGCCTTTGGTCTTCCTTATGGGCTTACAGTACTTGCCATATCCAAGAACCAGATATATGCCTATTAGAGATATGTTTATCCCATAGAAGAAGGGTGGACCTAGGGATTGGTTGGGAATACAACCTATAACAAGAGGAGCACAATGAATATGTGCTTTAACTGGGAGGGAAACATACACAGATTGAGACGTAGTAGATTAAGTAGCAGAGAAAGCAAAGGCATTTGTTGACCTTTAATCATTTTACCCATTCAATGAACAAATTGAAGATCCAGTACCGGAACTAGTGAATGCACCACTGATAGTCACTGATTTTTTTTACTTGATACATAAATACTTTGTCTTTGGCATGATCAAATTAAATCCTTAAATTTGTTTCTAGTTTTGGGATGGAAAATAGGATTTTCAATGGATATACAATATCCAAATGGCGTTAAGGACATTCTCTTGTTACATCATATTCATCTTCTTGAATCCATATAAGATAATGTATATAGTATCAAAGTGCCAACTACGACCTAAGGTTGCAAGTCTCAATGAATTTGAATTTGCATGATGAATACATAGATGTGTGCATTGAAGCCACGAGTCAAGGGATATGTTACACCACCATATGTGCCTACTTTGATTGAATTACATATTCAAATTAAATATTTATTTCAGAAATAATTTGGAACCCACTTCTTTTCAAGCGGTCAAATAGATAGGGAGGGATGCATCAGACTTTGAGATTTCATTCTTTGTGGGCAATGTCTTCCCTTGTTAGAATCAAGTGGGTTCTTTCATTGGTTACAATATTGTCTTCCCTCATTATAGTAAAATGGGTTGGAAAGCAAGAAATTTTGGGGAAGATTAATTAGCAAAAATCACACTCCATTGGTTCTGAACAATAAAGTTATTACCAAGTAGAGAGCATGGATATTTTCCCATTCGTTGTCTTCAATGGTTTAACATATCTATCTACTTGACTCCCCTTAAGGAAAAGTTCTTAATATCTCTATTTTAATTTCAGTCGCCCAACTAAACACATGCAATAGTGACCATGAATCTTCCAGATATTCCCAGTCACCCAACTAATCACTTGTATTGGTGACAAATGAATCTTTCAAATATTTGCAAAGCATACATATACGTTCACAAAGAACAAATAAATTCCAAAAATAAATTCTCTAGTGGCATTCCCAATCTCTATTCTCTACAAATAAACCCAATTTCCAAATTTAACTAGCATTTTAAAGGAATTAGTTGCTAATGCAATGGATGTGAAACACTCTTCCTATGATGGATTCATCCAATCCAATATCCCATTAAACGATCTCTATCTATATCACTTCATGGAGATCATAACATTTTTTTACTTGAAAAGTGTTCCTTCACTCACTATGTATGCCCTGCTTCGTGTGATTGTTTATTCAGATCCAACCTTTGCATGGAAGCCACGAGTCAAGGGATATGTTACTCCACCATATGTGCCTACTTTGATTGAATCACAAAGTTAAATTAAATATTTATTTCAGAAACAATTTGGTAGTTGTTGTGAAAAAAGATACTACTTTTAGTAGCAAGATAACAATCCACTTCTTTTCAAGCGACCAAATAGATAGGGAGGGATGCATCTGACTCTGAGATTTCATTATTTGTGGGAAATGTCTTCCCTTGTTATAATCAAGTGGGTTCTTTCATTGGTTTACAATATCGTCTTCCCTCATTATAATAAAATGGGTTGGAAAGCAAGGAATTTTGGGGAAGATTAATTAGCAAAAATCACACTCCACTGGTTCTGGAAAATAAAGTTATATTACCAAGTAGAAAGCATGGATATTTTCCCATTCGTTGTCTTCAATGGTTTAACATATCTATCTACTTGACTCTCCTTAAGGAAAAGTTCTTAATAGCTCTCTTTTGATTTCAGTCGCCCAACTAAACACTTGCAATAGTGACCATGATTCTTCCAAATATTCCCAGTCACCCAACTAAGCACTTTTACTGGTGACAAATGAATCTTTCAAATATTTTCAAAGCATACATATACGTTTGAAAATCACAAATAAATTCCAAAAATAAATTCTCTAGTGGTATTCCTAATCTCTATTGTCTACAAATAAACCCAATTTCCAAATTTAACTGACATTTTAAAGGAATTATTTTCTAATGCAACGGTTGTGAAACACTCTTCCTGTGATGGTTTTGTCCAATCCAATATCCCATAAAATGATCTCTAACTATATCACTTTGTGGAGATCATAACATTTTTTTACTTGAAAAGTGTGCCTTTACTCACTATGTATGCCCTGCATCGTGTGATTGTTTGTTTAGATCCAATATCCCATAAAACAAGCTCTATCTAGATCACTTCAATGAGGTAATAATGCGCTTTGCATTGAAAAGTGTGTCTGAAGTCACTAATGTCATGTGCACTCACTAATTCCCCACTAAGCACTTAGTTGATAGAATCTAGATTGTAACTTAGAACTTGTATTGCAAATTCTATGTCGCCCATTCCACCAACAAATTGAATCTCTATGAAACGACTTGTACTCGAAATGTCTTTGGAATTACAGAAAAGATTGCTCTTTGAAGCAATGGATAACCAAACAAATCAAAGCATTGATATTGCTCTAAAAATTGAGACTTACTAGCAATGGCTCGTGCCTGAGAATTGCTTTCTGTTTCGGATAGTAAAATTCAACAAATATATAATAATGTAGTGAAAAATAATTGCTTCTTGATACAACTTAATCTATAGTATAATGTCATATGTATATTTATAATGTTTTCTAAATGGATTATATAGGATGGTCTGGGAGAGATGCTCGAGGTAGTCCCAACTAATTTAAATTTGAGCACGTGGGTGGGTGCATGTAAGCCACACGTCAAGAGATATGCTACTCCACCATATGTTCGTCATTGGAAAAAATATCCCATCGCACTTTTAAGTAATTATGATAATAACCTCTAGGCATGGATTTCATATCCCATCACTCTTTTAAGTAATTATGGCAGTAACCTCATGGCATGGCTTGCTTGTTAAATCCTGGGATCAACTACTTTCAAATTCAAAGGGAACTGGTATTTCAAACTCTTCAACCTCGTGGCATGGATTGCTTGCAAAATCCCAGGATCAACCACTTCTTCCAAATTCAAAGGGAATTGGTATTTCAAACTCTTCAAACTCTTTCTTGAATTTCTATGAAATGGCTTACACAAAATATCTCTCTTTGCAATTACAAGCAAGATTGATCTATAGTAAAATTTAAACATAATTGCTTCTTGTTTATGTTAACCAAACAAATCAAAGCTCGTTTAAGATAGTAAAATTTTCAGCTAAACATAATTGCTTGTTGTTTATGTTTTTGAACAATCAACATGAACTAGATTCAAATATTGTCTAACTATACTAAGTAACTAAGTTTTGTATTTTTCATTGCCTATTTAGCATTTGTGTGGTTTGCCTCACAAAAAATAATAACAATTATTATGTTTGGTTGAACTATAAGAAATCTTTATATATTTATTGTACATGCTATACATTATACATTATTGAGAAGAAAAAAAAAGCAGGTTGAAAAAGACCAATATTTGTTATCTCCAATGTCTTTAAATAATTTTTAAACTAATCATATGTTATTATTGTTTATATAAGAATTTTCAATTTATTTATTTTTTTTAATATTTTTAAAGCTAATATATATATTGTCATTAGTTTAGATCCTAGATATTAATTTTCAATTCAAAAAAAGTTCTTCTGAATAATATTTAGAAAACTAATGTATATATTTCAAGAGTTTAACTACAAAGTTTCAATTTAAAAAATTTGTTAAAAAAAATTCTTTAAAACTAATGCATATATTTTCAAGAGTTTAACTACACACTTTATAATGTTTATTATTTTACGTTTCATGAATCTATATAGTTATGCGTAGACAATAACCTTATGTATACACAAATTTTGCTTCCAAGTTATAAGTAACTACAATATAATAAGCATAAACACATTTTCACGAACATTAATTAATAATCATAAAAAAAAATTCACGAATATAATAAACATAAACAAATTCAATATAATAAACTAAAGAATACATTAATTAATTCACAAACATTTTCGAAGGAACAACACTAGCGAAGAAAGCGCCAATGAGATTGGATTGGAAAACCATTATAAAGTGTGTGGAATACATATTCGAGGACTATACAAGTCAAACTCAATTCCTAATCTTGTGGAAACTTTCAAAAATATCCATTAAATATAACAAGAAAAGAGTTGGATACCACTTACTAAATATCTGTTTATTCTTATTCAATGGAAGATGCATCCACTTACTAAAAGAAAGGACGTGGATGCCACTTATTCTTATTCATATCAATGGAAGATTTAAAAAAAAAAAATTCCAATAAATACAAATAAAATTCAAAATCTAAAAATATATTGAGTTAATTTAATAATTATTATAAAATGTGAAAAATTAATTTTAAATATTTAATTTAAATAATTACAATATATTCCTTAAAAGAAGGTAAGTTGATTTATGATCTAACTCAATAATTATTATAAAATGTGAAAAAGTAATTTTAAATATAAATATTTAATTTAAATAATTACAATATATTCCATAAAAGAGAGGTCAACACATTTACAGAAAAACTATCTTAAAATGTTAAAGAGGGTAAACTGATTTATGGTTTAACATTTAATTGGTTAGATTTTTCATCATTGATGTAAATTTTATTCTCATTGCCAAAAAGAGATTGAGTTAATTCAATGATTAACTTATCCTTTCAAAACCTTGCAGGATAAGTGTATTGGATTATTGTTGTAAGTACACATGCATCTATATAATACATTTACGACAGAACAAGCAAGCATATTTACACAACAATTAGTATAAGATGTAAAAGAGTGTGGGCTAAGTTTGTGGTCCAACAGTGAATTGAAGGGATTTTCTTTAATATCAAATCTAAAAACCAAAACCTAATAAATAAGAATAAAATCCAAATTCAGCCAAAAAGAGATTGAGTTCATATTCCATAGAAAGAGAGACAGAACAAGTAAGCATATTAACTCTAAATCTAAAAACCCAGTTCCAATAAATATGAATAAAATCTGAATATCCTCCAAATAAAGATTGAGTTAATTCCATGATTAACTTAATCCTTTCAAAACATACAAATTAAGTGAATTGGATTGGTGTTGTAGGTACACACATCTTTACACTAACAATTAGTATAAGATGTGAAATGGGGTGGGCTGAGTTGTGATCCAACAGTGAATTGATGGGAGTTTTCACTATTAATAGGTCTATAAGTACTGCAAATCCAAGATATTGTTGGCTTCACGCCCATCACACAAGTTTTAGCTTTGAATTGTAAAACTCTTTTTCCCTGCAATAATCTCTCTTTAAGACATTCTTCTTCATGAATTCCTTTGTTGTTTTCCATTTTATTGAACGGGATTTCCCTTTCTGCATTTTCTTATTTTAGACCAAGGGCTTCTGTTCCTATGGAATTCAAGAGTTGCTTTTGCATTCCCTACATTATATTCCTAGTTCTTTTTGAGTCCCATGAGTCAGTTTCAGCCTTCAAAATCCCTGCTCTGTTGGAGGTTTCCCCCTCGAAGAGGCAAGTGAACATTTCTCTTAGTAATCAAAGTGCTCTTTCTGGTGTTATTCTGGTATCATTTAAGTATTATTGTGGTGTTGTTCTGGTTATATTTTTGTTCATATGCCATTTCTAGCTATTTATTTATGTTCTGCATACTTTTTTATATCTGGAATATTACAAGTGGTATCAGAGCACCTTCCTCGGAAGAAAATTGTGGGTTAATTTTTTATTTTTTTTCCAGGGTAGAGACGTATTCCATTGTATTTAAGCTACAAAGATCTGTCGTTACGTGCATAAACCCGTGGCCAAGGATTCATACACACAGGAAATACATGAGGTACTTAAGCGCACATCTATTGGCCACCCTTGTAACCCCTGTTGGTACCCCTTCGAGTGGTAGCGCATTAAACAACACCTGTATACAAATCAACCTAGATTTATTGAAGCCCTCCATAGATAAATCTATCGACCACCTGACTACTATAGTGACACTGAGAACAACACTTGGGAAGATACTCTCTAGTACCTGGGTAGTCGGGTAGTATGGCTAAGGGCACGGTCTAGCCTCCTTAGTTGGTGCCCTGAGATATTGGGTCGAGTACTATTGTTGGACCTCGCACGTATATCAAAGAGATATAGCACAGGGTAAACTATTTTCTTTAGAACCCTTGAATACCTAAACCTTGGGAAGGAAACAAAAATAGAACAAACAAGATCTATTGTCATGCAACAGTGTCTCCTACATTCGAGTTGCGAAATTACTACACATTTCTTTCTGTTAAACATTTGGGCATTTCATCACTGCAGTATTTTTCAGAAAAAAAAAATTTGTGGACCCAACCCACCCCATTGGATTCAACTCATCGCCCTGATCATTTTGATACACTTCACCCATATCCCATTTTCTGTGTCGTCCCACCCTCCGCTTTTTGTGTTCCCTCGTCATCATGGCCCATACCCGTAGCCAAGACTTGGAATCTCGCTTCAATACTTTGCACTCTAATTTCAAAGAAACCCAACAAGAAGTGCGAGAGCTCAGTGCCAATATTGTCTACATCAAGCAAAAAATGCATTCCTCCATAGTTTCCTCAATTGATGATTCAATCACGGAACTCAAACAAGACATGACTACCCATCTTGAATCGATCACTACGATGATCTGCGTCAAGCTGCATATCCCTGCAGATCTTCCCTTATATGACCCACCTTTGCATACTAATGGTGAAACTTCCTCTCATTCCCAAAATTTTCAGCCCCATCACATTCAACGTGACCTACGCCTTTCGTGTGTGGATGTGACCAAATTTGATGGCTCAAAACCCACTGGTTGGGTAACTCAAATGGAACATTACTTCTCTTTGTATGGCATTACGAATGAGTTGGCCAAACTTTGGTATGGTGTTCTCCATCTAGATCAAGAACGTTGGAAATGGTGGCAATGGAGAAAAAAATCCCGCCAA
>ML797281.1:175461-185727 GCA_009831015.1 Picea engelmannii | reverse complement strand
AAAGATCTGGCCTCAAAAAGAGCCCAATATCCCCTAATATTGGACAAAAATCTCCAAAACAGACCTAAAAATCATTGAAAAATCATATACTATAGTTAAAATACCCACTTTTGAAGAAATATAGGGATAAGCCCCTCTAGTGTGGGTGCGCGCTCCTAAAACATGGGCATATGGATTCATATGGCCAAGTGCCAGGCCACTAGGGCTGCACGCTGGCCCTTACCTCTGCAAGTATCAGTCACATGGTGCAATGTAATATGACCGTGATCCGCTCTACGTGCCCCACTCCTGGTCGTAGCCCCGATTCCCATGCAACACTATCCACCAGGGGTTAAGCCCTATCCACTGGCCCCCACGCCCATCGTATATCCATGTGGTGGAGCGCATGGTGTTTGGACTGTGGTTCTATGGAGTATGCTAAAAACGTAGGTTGGTGGGTGTATGGTAGAACTGGGGTTGGTGCTATACCCCAACCCTTTCCTCCTCTGCTCAAACACATTTAACACCTTAAATAATATAATGTGGATGTAGGTTAACAAGTCCCAGTGTAGGTGGGTTCGTGCCCGACCTACCCCAAAGCGTTCCCCTGTACGAGAGGTCACCCAGGTCAACACTTGTGGAGTTCACACAATTTTTTGCAAATAAACCAACGACCCAATCCATGGGTGCCACGTGGCATTCCATGTCTGGGCCACGTGGCACCACGTCACTTGTCCACTTGGATTCCATGTGTCCAAACCATATTTTCCAAGCTGCCACATCATCTTCCCTGTCAATGTGTCTGCCACAGGTTGTACTTGCCACGTAAGATGTACGGGCGTGCCACGTGCCACCCTTGTAGCGGTGACACGTTTCACCCTTGCAGTGGTGACACGTTTCACCCCTAGATTGGTCCACCTGTCATATCCACATCATCATCCATACGCCTAGTCACCCTGCCACGTGTCACCTTCTGAAGATTCCATGTTAGCACTAACTGTGCCTGCCACATCAGTTGTACAACTGCACGACCTGTACATTCAGCTGCCACGTGGCACTGTACGGACGGTATAGTCATCCTTTTTTTTACATGTTTGTCAAAATGAACAGATCGCCATAACTTGAGCATACGACGTTTGATTGAGCCCGTTCAAGTTGCATTGGTTTGTATCGACGAGGCCTACACACATGTCTATTTTGTAGCCATTCCAAGAACTTTTATTTTTAGGCCTTTCTGAGCCCCATCAAGCTCCTAGATCTGAATCTAGATCAAACCTCCCCACTAAAGGACCTTTTGGTCCCCAAAAAGTTATTGACCAGTCATCAAGCTCGGGATAGGCCACCCGGCTTGTTCCATGTCTTTGAATTCTATCATGTGCACCTGTCTCATCAAGATCAATTGTAACACAATCATGACAACTGATAGCATATTGTTAGCCATTTGAACCCTGCCACATCTTACTAAAGCCATTATCATCCATGTAGATAACATTACTAATGATAGCACCAAAAATATGACTGCAAATGAGCTGATATGTTTGTAATATGTTCACTACATAAGCTTATCTTGAAGCAAACTGTGATTGATTTTCCATTCTACAATCATCTCTTGTTCTTGCTTAAGATCGATTACTTGATTTGAAACAATTATTGGTCTGTTTCTTTCTTGATCTGCCTTCTTTAATTGTTTCATTGTTTGAATAGTTTTATTTTCCTTTACATGATGAGCATGAACCACATATTCTTGACCTGCTTTGGTTAATTGATATTGATTCTTTTCCCTATAGAAGATTGCTTTACGATAAAATAAGTATGCACTACCTAAGACCATTCCACATTCACTTATTGGAACTACATCACATGTTACCTCATCCACATACTTAGATGAAATAGAAAATTTTAATGTGCACTGCTTGGTTATGTGTATTTGATGATTGTTTCTTATCCATTTAAGTGTGTATGGCTTATGATGTATTTGTGTTCTTAATCCCAATTGCTTAAAAAATTCCTCTAAAATTAGATTAGATTGAGATTCACTATCTATCAATGGGTCTACCTTAGTGTGCCTCATGATGACCCTGATGTGAAACAAGTTACTTCTACAATTAATTCCTTCACCAATTTTACCTGTCATACCAACCAATGAGACCTTAGATTCATCACATGAATTAGATCCTAAGTCTGTGGGTCGTGTTATCATTGCAACTGTTTGCCTCCCTTTATTTTCCTTGAACCACTTCAACCTCTTCTCGGGATGCAATTTCCAACAACGGTCCTCATCATACCCCTCTTTCTTGTAATGCTTGCAAGAGGGCTTCTCTTCCTTTCTCGTCACTGCATTTGAATTATTTCCATGCCACTTCCTTTTGTCCTATTTCCTTGAAGATGATTCCCCTGATACACCAACACCTGTTTTCCCTGCTTCAATGTATGTTGCTTAAACAGAAACCTCATCAAGATTAGTTGGTCCAAACATGAATACAGTATTTCGAATATGTGCAGGTAAACCTCCTATATACTTCATAAGCATTTCTTGGGTATGTAAAGGAATATCTAACATCAATTCCATTTTACGAAATCCATCTGTGTATTCTTTCACTGTTTGTCCTTTTGTTAGTTTTAAATCTTTCCATTCAATTAACGCTTTCTCTTTATAACCCAAAGGATAGAATTGTTTTCTAAGTGCAAAAATAAAACTTTGCGATGATGGAAATACATTACCCACTTGTTGCGTGCCATTTTGTAACTTGCTTTGCCACCATATGAGTGTTGTGCCTGCAAGTCTCAATGATGCCAACTTGATCTCTGTGGCATCATCCTTGATCTATTGCACACTGCAAAAAACCTCCATCTATCTGACCCAATTGTCAGGTCTCTTTGCATTAAATTCACCATCATATATGAGTAATTTGAATTTAACATCAAGTTTTAATAAATGCATTTCATTCTTATGTTTATGGACATGTTTCTTTGCATTGGATTTAGAACTTGAACTTGAAGAAGGAGGAGAAGGAGGTGAAGGAGGAATTTGAGGAGGATCCTCTCCTTCTTCACTTTTTCCATTTGAAGATTCACCCAGATTCGGTCTCTTCCGTCCCAAGTAATCTTCATATAAAACCTTCATCATCTCAGACATGGCGAAGAAATTTTTTCGAAACTCTTTCTCATCCTGAGAAAGTCGCTCTTCCGATGTCATCTTCTCACTTTGAGAAGTTCTCTTTCTCAATCCAATCAATGGATTCTCTTCAACAAATTCACCTTCACCACGATGTATATTTTCCCTGGTTAACATACAAAACACAAATCCAAACGTCAACTAGCTCTGATACCACTTGATCCGAAAAATATATTTTACACGACTATGGTTGAGTTATTAAGCATGTGTTGATTAACCAATTAGGAAGCTAATGAAAGAGGAAGAAAATATGAGAAGACATAACAACCATATAAACATGTACAGATATGAAACAAAGCATGAACAACAACAAACCATAAACACCAATGTGATAAAAGAGTTCGATAATCTCACCTACGTCTACAAGCCTTTGTCTCAGTGGGTGAGGCTTTCTTATTTCTGTTCAAAGCTCAATAAGTACATCAAAACAGTGCCAAAAGGTTACAAAACTGATATGTTCTTGTTCTACAAGATCTCTAGAACCCAATAGAATAAACGACACTCAAATCGAATGACTGGAGCTCCCAGAAATGGCCCACAAAGGTGCGCTCCTCAACAGCTTCCCTGCATAAAAATGTCTTTGGCTTGGAAAATATTCATCATAAACCTGCTCTGAATGTCCTCCCATGGCCTCAAGAAGGCCTAGTTTATATAGATATGAAGTTGGTAACCATCTCCCAACTTCCTCCCAAGATCTGGCCTCAAAAAAGACCCAATATCCCCTAATATTGGCCAAAAATCTCCAAAATAGACCTAAAAATCATTGAAAAATTGTATACTATAGTTAAAATACCCACTTTTGAATAAATATAGGGCTAAGCCCCTCTGGCCTGGGTGCGCACTCCTAAAACATGGGCATATGGCTTCATATGGCCAAGCGCCAACCCCCCAGGGTTGCGCGTTGGCCCTTACCTCCGCAAGTATCGATCACATGACGCAATGTAATATGACAGCGGTATGCTTTGCATGCCCCGCTCCTGGTCATAGCCCTGAGTCCCATGTAGTGCTATTCGCCAAGGGTTAAGCCCTATCCACTGCCCCCCCATGCCCGTCGTATATTCATGTGGTGGAGCGTCTGGTGTTTGGACTATGGTTTTATGGAGTATGCTAAAACCGCGGGATGGTGGGTGTATGGTAGAACCGGGGATGGGGCTAGACCCCAACCCTTTTCTCCTCCTCTGCTCGGACACATTTAACACCATAAATAATATAATGTGGACGTAGGTTAACAAGTCCCATTGTAGGTGGGTTGGTACCTGACGTACCCCAAAGCAATCCCCCGTACGAGAGGTCACGAGGTCGAAACTTGTGGAGTTCACACAAATGTTTTCAAATGAACCAATGACCCAATCCATGGGTGCCACATGGCAGCCCATGTCTAGGCCATGTGACACCACGTCATTCGTTCACCTAGATGCCAAGTGTCCAAACCAAATTTGCCAAGCTGCCACATCATTTTCCCTGTAAGCATGTCTGCCACATGTCGTACCTGCCATGTAAGTTGTACGAGCGTGCCAGGTGTCACCCTTGCAGTGGTGACACGTGTCACCCTAGATTGGTCCGCCTGTCTTATCCACATCATCATCTGTACGCCTAATCACCCTGCCACGTGTCACCTCTAGAAAATACAATGTCAACACTGACTGTGCCTTCCATGTTAGTTGTACGACCATATGGTATGTACAGTCAGCTTCTACGTGGCACTGTACGGACTGTACAGTCATCATTGTTTTTGCATGTTTGACAAAACAAATAGATCACCATAACTTGAGCATACGATGTCTGTTTGAGCCCTTTCAAGTTGTGTTGGGTTTGTAACGACAAGGCCTATGCACACGTCCATTTTGAAGCCATTCTGAGAAATTTTATTTTTAGGCCTTTCTGAACCCCATCAAGCTCCTGGATCCGAATCTAGATCAATAGATGTAAAGGTTGATGAAATTTCTCAACTCATAGCTTCACCTCCTCAGTTTTCAACAACACATTCTTCCATGTTTTCAAATATATTGCAAGAAAATGCCACTATTATTAATGTTAATGAAACACAATATAGTCTTATAGATTTGATAGAGAAGTACAATGATGAAGATGTTCATAATTACAATTATCAACCCACTTTTTCATATGAAAACCAAAGTGATGACAATGATGAACATCCTTCTGACAAAAAAGGAAAAGTGTTAGTGAAATTTATGAACAAGAACATAGGAGATATGGAAGTGCATTGATGGAAAAGGTATTACAAATGAATGAACTATGTCATTTGAGAGAGTTAGAGAAAAGGAATATTGGGAAAAAATCATGAAAGTAGAGTATGATGCATCGATGAAGAACCAAACATAGAAGCTTGTGCCTAGTCTTTAAGAAACAAACCTTATTGGTTGCAAATTGGTTTATAACACAAAATTTATTTCAAATGGAGCCATAGAAAAATTCAAAGTGATATTAGTAGCTAAAGGTTTTAATAAAAAAAACAAGGCATTAATTATAATGTAACATTTGCACCTGTCATAAAAATGAATACTATTCAAATCTTCATTTGTGTAGATGCAAGTCTTGGTTACCATATTCATCAAATAGATGTTAAGAATGAATTCTTGAATGTAATAGTCATGAAGAAATATACATGGAACAACCAATTAGTTTTGTGGATCTATACGGATTCTTAATATATATGTATGATGATGTTACTCTTTCTCTATAAAGTTATAAATTTTTTACTTAAGGTGGATGTTAAAATATTTTTTAAAATGTCTCCTGTCAACTTTATATATATATATATATATATGGACATAGAAATATTGTATTTATGACCCACATTGAAATTGTTTTTTCCTTATTAATATTTTTTAAATACCACATGTCAACTCCATAATATTAAGCATTGAAGGAATGACACATCTCCATAATTCTGGGAAGTAGAAAGCACCTATTAACCAAATCCTATTTTTTTAATTTTCAATTACTATATTTCTTTCTCTCTATATATAGAGTTGATATATAATTATTTTACTTAAGATGAATATTGTAATATTTTATCTATGACCTACATTGAAATGTTTTTTTTCTTATTAATATTTTTTTTAAATGCTACTTGCCAATGTTTAGCATGGAAGAAATTACACTTCTCCGTGGTAGTGGGATGTAGAAAGCCCATCAAGCTAATCTTTACACATTATAAATTGTATTTTTCTTGGTGACTAATGAAATAAATCTTAATAAATACTATTTTATCATTTTTATAAATTATCCTTATTGTGATATTCTCAATACTCTTACTATTATATACTTCAATATAGTATCTCTTGCAATATTACACTAGTCTAAACATACTTTTTGAATTTTTTATGGGTATATTTTTATGACCATTTTTGCCCAAAATGTAGTAAAACATTTAGAAGAATTGTTTAAATTGCAGATATGTTGTTGATATTCCATAATGCAAGTACATTGGGGTTTTTAACGAGAACTGAATCAATTTATACATTCAAAAATACAACTTAAACAATAAAAAATTATAATTTCAACAACAATTACATTTACATAACATATTTAGTATAATAATTACTGAAAAAAATCCAAAATAAATATTTAAACTTTTCTTAAAATATCTTATACCATACACATGTCTACACAAATGATTAAGTAACTCCATTCTTCCAGTATCAAATATATCATATGCTCGAGTAACTCCATTCTTCCAGTATCAACTATATCATGATAAGCAATGTCCTATGCCTTACAAAGGTTTGGTCATTTATCCTCTCAATAAATAAGAGAAACGACAATCAACCAATGTACCATATTAATTCCCTGAATGAATCCCTGTTCTTCCCGAGAAGCACGACCAGAGTAAGAGGATCCAGCCAGTCGATGATTTTAGTCTCTTTTTAAGAAATGGTGTACCAACGAACAGAGAGATGTGGGTTATCTCTTCAAATTTGTATCTTGGAAATCCACCTGGTACAATCCAAAGCCGAGCTCATAACCATATAAAACCTCAAAACAATTCAAGAAAGACAGCGCAAAGTACCCACAAGCGTTATATTAAATTTGTTTATGAGTAAGATAAGATGCTGTTATCAAGATTTTGAGAGACTTTATCCTATCTAAAAGCCGTTCTATAAAACAGTTTTGCATTATATTAAATTTGTTTATGAGTAAGATAAGATGCTGTTATCAAGATTTTTAGAGACTTTATCTAATATAAAAGCCGTTCTATAAAACAGTTTTGCATTATATTAAATTTGTTTATGAGTAAGATAAGATGCTGTTATCAAGATTTTGAGAGACTTTATCTAATATAAAAGCCGTTCTATAAAACAGTTTTGTTCCCCACAAATGGCTCCCACTCTCAACCCTTCCTTATAAGATTTGAACCAATAACCTAACCTGATGGAAATATTACAAGTAAATTCTTCAATGCTTAATATTGATGTTAAAAAATTGAATTGTGAAAAATGATCTTTGAGCGGGAGGGGACGGGACGGGGTGACCTGCGTGGGTGTAAGTGTCCCACATGCTGGGCTTTAGACCATCCACCGTTGCACCTCCTTTTCAACCTTCAGGTAGGTAATTGCATAGCCAAAGCTTAAGATTAATAACATACTTCATGTATGAAGTGAAAGTAGAGAAAAATAAGCATGGGGAACCCGGTAAGCAGAGGTGCCTGCGAGGGAAGTCATGTCAGCTAACCATCAACTTAGATTCCCATTCATGCACATGAGCATAATTATGATGACTAAGAAAGGAATTCCAATTAATGCTCAAATGACCAGTGCCTCCAAGCCATCTTGACGACCAGTACCTCCATTTTTTCATCCTGAAAATTTCTTCATAATGTTCACAAATTAAATGTCAGGATTAGCATAGATAACCTTCAACCAGTACCTCCATCTTTTCATCCTGAAAATTTCTTCGTAGTGTTCACAAATTAAATGTCAGGATTAACATAGATAACCCTCGTTCAGATCAGTTTGAGGTTAAAAATTAAGCACCTAATTAACACATATTATTATTAATCTGATTAGCGTGCTTTTCACAGATCATTTATTAATCTAATCATCCTGCTTGCTTGCCACAAATTATTCATTAACCTAATTATTCTGCTTGCCATGTATAAGCTATGACAGAAGGCAAGAGGACTGAATGTCAAGCTACTAGATGTCATTGTCTAAGTGGCTGGGCTAGTTATATTAAATTGAGAACAAACAAGCACAGCTATGTTAAGATCATTCTGAGTTAAAAATTAAGAGCCTAATTAACATAGATTATTATTAATCTGATTATCCTGCTTGCCAAAGATCATTCATTAATCTAATTATCCTGCTTGCTTTCCACAGATTATTCATTAACCTAATTATCCTGGTTGCTTTCCACAGATCATTCATTAACCTAATTATCCTGCTTGTTTGCCACATATCATTCATTAACCTAATTATCCTGCTTGCTTGCCACATATTATTCATTAACCTAATTATCCTGCTTGCTTACCATAGATCATTCATTAACCTAATTATCCTGCTTGCCAGCCACAGATTATTCATTAACCTAATTATCCTGCTTGCCATGTATAAGCTATGACACAGGACAAGATGACTCACCACAAAATGTCAAGCTACTAGATGTCATTGTCTAAGTGGCTGGGCTGCTGGGCTAGTTATATTAAATTGTGAACAAATAAACACAGCTATGTTAAATTGAGAACAAACAAACACAACAGAAGTGAAAAGTATCACGGCACCACAACTTGAAGCCAAAGATAAAGAAAGCCAAAGATAAAGAAAGTGGAAGATTCCTCTAAAACTGGAACCAAATAAGTCTCTATCAACCGAGTTGAATAAGCTAGAGTCGACCATGTATCAGTTTCACCAGGGTTCATAAATGCACAGGAGCGCTTAGAGAATTTTTTTCATTGAGAACAAATAAACACGACAGAAATGAAATGTATCACAGCACCACAACTTCAAGCCAAAGATATGGAAAGTGGAAGTTTCCAAGTTTCCTATAGAAATGGAACCACATAAGTCTCCATCAACCGAGTTGAATAAGCTAGAGTCGACCGAGTATCAGTTTCGCCAGGGTTCATAAATGCACAGGAGCGCTTAGAGAATTTTTTCATTGAGAACAAACAAACACAACAGACAGAAGTAAAAAGTATCACGGCACCACAACTTGAATCCAAATATAAAGAAAGTGGAAGATTCCTATACAAATGGAGAGTCGCCCATGTATTAATTTCGTTAGGATTCATAAATGCACTGGAGCGCTTAGATAATTTTTTCGTTCGTGTTTATTGACTTCATAAATGGATTCGAGCTTGATTTCCCCTCTTCATAAATGGATTCGAGGATTCGAGCTTTGAGATGATTTCCCCTCGTCACAAAATAAGGGTTGAAGATCGTCAATCTCATTTAGTAAAATTAAATTTTTATCAATTTTTTTTTAAAAAGTCTAAATTTATTTTAGAAAATTAACTAAGGGTAATTTAAAAAAAATGATTTTTATTTTTAATATTTTTTTGTTTTTACTTATGTTGCACTAGTTTCAGGAACCTGGAAAGTTGGGAACTTGGATACCAGTGTCTTGAATGAGTAGAAATTTTTCCAAATTCACAGTAGAAGTGAAGTTGGGAGCTGCAATCACATATATTAAAAAAATATAAAAATTATTTTAGATTACAATGTATCCGCATAATGATACATTTTAAATCTTACTTCAATAAAATTGAAAGTGAATCCATGACTTAAATCATATTTCAATAAAATTGAAGGTCAATCCAACACAACTTTAATGGAGGACAAGTTACTCCAACCACTACAATATTGAAATTACTAATTTAATTTGTACTAATAATGATATTAATATATTTAACATAATATTGAAACTTTAATATTCATAAAGATTTGATTAAAAAATGAGAAACAAAATTGAAAATACATATATAAAATTTTAACATCTTTTAAAAAATAAACTTTACATATATAAACTTCAAACATCTTTGTAAATTTGAAGCATTATTCTTGTTCTTGATTGGAAAAAGATAAATAGTACTACTCTTGTAATATGAAAATACAATAAAAGTCAATGATATGGTTGGTTGATAACAACAA
>ML797281.1:144417-169754 GCA_009831015.1 Picea engelmannii | reverse complement strand
GGAAAATCTGTATGCGTCTAACCCCATTTCATTCATTAGAGCAACGTCCTCCTGGCAGGTGATAACATCCAGGTGACAATGGGGATTATAAGTAATAAGGTCTCCAAATGTCAAGTTCTACACCAAAGAGAGGAGCAATAGAACTTACTTTATAATGGTGGTATTGATCTGCTGCTACATCCCCCGTGCTTCCATCCGGCATATTACCTGTCAATTATTCAATGCTTAACATTGATGTTAAAAAGTTGAATTGTGAAAAAAGTTTTTTGAGAAGGAGGGCCGACCTGCTTGGGTGTAAGTGTCCCAAATACTGGGCTTTCGTCCATCCACTGCTGCAGCGCCTTCAACCTGCAGGTATCATGCAGAAACAGGAAATAATATATTGCAAAGCTTTAAATTAAAAGGCCAATATATATGCAGAAACATGGAAACATCAAGTGAGTGAAGTAAGGATTGAGGGACCTGGTAAGAAGATGTGCCTGCGCCAAAAATAAAGTTGGGAGGGAAGTCATGTCTGCTGATTGTTAACTTAGATTGAAATCCATGCACATGGACATTATGATGACTAAAACAATGGATTGCAATTGACGCCCAAAAGACCAGTGCCTCCATCTTGGCCATACTGACAATTATTTCGTTTTGCAATCCATTGAAATTCTCGCCTGAACTAAAAACTAATTCTACTCGATTTAGTTACTATAATTAACCGTCTTGATTAACTTAGATTCGGAATGAACAAACACAACACACAAGTGCAAAGTATCACGGCACCACAGCTTGAAGTCAAAAACTAAAAACCTAATATCAGTGAAAGGTATCAGGACGGCACTAGACGTTGATGTCAAAAGTATAGAAAATGGTACGACTAGCACAGCCGACTCGCGGCTGGAGAACGCCGAAATGTATCAGCCACTGAAACGCGACCGTGCTAGTTGAAACGATGCTTAGCTTCTCCCACTGTGTTTAGCTACCACTGCTTCTAGCTACCACTGTGTCTAGCTACAAAAGCTTAATCTCAAAGAAGGTGGCAATGCAAAGTTTTATACATATTAATTTTTCTTAATTTGTCAATCAATCGTTAGAGAAGTAATTTCTTAATTATATTAAGTAAATGTGAAAAAGTAATAATTTTTCTTAATCAGTGAATTTGTCAATCAATGGTTAGAGAAGTAATTTCTTAATTATATTAAGTAAATGTGAAAAAGTAAACAATGTAAGGGAAGTATTCAGAGATGCAAGGAAGTTATGAGCATTAAATTTCATCCATTGATTAGAGAGTACGACTAAAAATATGCCAGCATCTTCAATTGTTAGCCATAAGATTAGAATTTTAAATTAAAAGGTGATTAATTGTGCCCATTATCAATAAGTGTAAGCCTTTCAACATAATTACTTTAATCATTAAGACACAGAAATCTAAATTGACTGGATTGAGTAGGCCAGCCTCCACCACGTGTTAGTTCCACAAACGTCACAAATCCAAATGAGAGTTGAAAAAGACTTTCCATTAGAATTTATTAAACTTCACAACTAGATATTACAAGGAGCACAAAAATGAAGCTAAAAGAAGAGAGAGACTTTTCATTCGTATTTATTAAACTTCATAAATGCATGCGGACTTTTAGATTTTTTCAAAAAAAAAATGAAGCTAAAAAAAAAAAAAAATGGTAGTCACGAGGGATAGCTTGCATGGCAAGAGGTACACACGCTCTTCCAGTTTGGGGAGTTTGGGGAGAGGTCACAAGTTCAAGCCTAGCTACGAGTCTCTCGGGCTGTTGCTTTCCACTCCCATATCATCCATTATGTGGGGAAGTATCGAGGTGGGTTCCCAAGTTAATTTTCATTAGAAAAAGAAAAAAAATAAAAATAAAAAGAGCACAAAAATGAAGCTAAAAGAAGTGAGAGACTTTTCATTCGTATTTATTAAACTTCATAAATGCATGCGGACTTTTAGATTTTTTCGTTTATGCATTCGAGCGCTGTGCTATTTTACATTTGTTTTTATAAGGATCTCAAAATGACGGTAAAAGGGTATGTACATCCAAAATAACGCGTCGTTTGTGGAGTCTTATGCGGCGGACCTTAAGCACCTCCACATGATTTATTGCAAGTATTGTAAGTTGAGAAATGGAATTTCAAAATGGCCAAGCCTGTAAAATTTGACGGTTTCGTGCACAAAATTTGACGGTTTAACCTGTTTTTACGAAGATTGTTAACGGTTTGATGAAACTATTAACTGTATTTGACGGAAAAAATTTACTATGTATTAGTTTGGAGTTGATTAAAAAAAAATTAACAAATTGTTATAGTTAAACTTTAGATTTTGAATTTTATTATTTTGTTTAGATATTTAAATTTATTTATCTTTAATATGATTGGA
This sequence comes from Picea engelmannii, assembly GCA_009831015.1. Lineage (NCBI taxonomy): Eukaryota > Viridiplantae > Streptophyta > Pinopsida > Pinales > Pinaceae > Picea > Picea engelmannii. The sequence goes on along the minus strand of ML797281.1, from coordinate 167,374 downwards.
TATTTTTTTAAGGGTTCTATTAACTGTATTTGATGGAAAAATTTTACTATGTATTAGTTTGGAGTTGATTAAAAAAAAATTAACAAATTGTTATAGTTAAACTTTAGATTTTGAATTTTATTATTTTGTTTAGATATTTAAATTTATTTATCTTTAATATGATTGGATATTTTTTTAAGGGTTTTATTGTAGAAAGGACTCATCGCATCAGAAAACTTTATATTGATAAATGCGTTCGTTGGAGAATAATGAAGACGACGGGTAAAGTTGTCCTAGAGACTACTTATCATAAAATCAATTCTACAACCCAGGCCATATGTCTCACTCAAATCTGTTCATGTTATGTCACTAAGTGTTTAATGTCAATCAAGGACCAAAACACTTCAGAAGAGTCTCAAAAACAATGTATGATTCTTGGTTCATGAACAAGGTTAAATGTATAGCGCATGTTAGACAACATATACATAATCGTTGAATTTGTTTGCAAAACAAATATGTATATAATATAGTTTGAAATTGATATTTTGAGCGATGGTTTGATTGTAATACAGGTTTTGGATGTTTTAAATATGTTCACCTAAATTGTAATATGATAACAATATAGCTTAGGATGAACATAAACTAAAAAAAACTAAAAATATTCACTAAAAAAAAACTATAAATTTTATTATATATTCACCATAAAAAAACTAATAATTAAAATCTATATAGGAGAAATAATATATATAACTATTCGCTGCAGTCGGGAAAAAAAAATTTAATATTCACTTGTAGGCGTATGTTAGGGGTCTTAAAAACCATTAATGAGAGTCGATTGCATAGGTATATTTTTTTATGTCATTTTGAATGTAGGATTGTTTTCTATGCAACACGTGGGCGTTTAATAATGAGAGTCGACTGCATGGTATAGTTTTTTAATGTTTTTTTAAATGCAGGGGTGTTTTCTATTCAACAGGGCTCGATCCAATGGATTGATTCTTTGGCAGATGGCTCGATCTGGTGCATTGATTCTTTGGTAGATGGCTCGATCTGGTGCATTAATTATTTGGCAGTTACTTCATGTTTGCATGTTTTATCGTAACGTCCTGCTTTACCATACAACTCTTTACCGTTGCAGTTGACCTTGGACGAATCAACCCTGCTCTCGAAGGTGCTTAGATTGTTTTGAATAGGCCCCCTATGCCTCTTCGCGAACGTGACCTGCCTGGTCGAAACGTTAACATACAACAGGGAAAGGGAAAAGTTCCACCAACAAGCAATCTGAGATTGCAACAATAGGCGACCTCCATCTATAGTTTCTCTCGTGTAAGTTTCAGTGTGACCACAACTATTCGTGATTCCAAGAGCTTCTTCAACAAGACATCTGCAGAAGTCACAGTTCTTGTAACATAGCCTTGTGTTGTGAAGTATCAATAGTGACAATGTGTAGAGTTGCAACAGTAAGGTATGTGGTTACTTAGTATCTCTATGGAATCTTTGTTTGATGAGATATAGTTTTCTCAGTCATGGAAATTGTATGTAACCCAAACTACACTCATTTTTTGGATTTCTAACACGGTTTTTCATTTATTTTTATGTTGATGTATGCAACCATCGTGTAGCGAACAACCTTACACCATTGTCGTCGGTCGTGGCCCTGATAAAAAAAACCTGCAAGCGAGCTACGTCAAAATCTATGACGTTGATCCCCAAGTCCTCTCGGCACCATCCAACACCACCCTCCAAGTAATTATTTCTTTCCTTAAAATATAATGTCAGATTTTGCTTGGAACCGTGAGAGCATTCTAAGAAATAATTTAACTAGCACCTTGGTTCTAAGTAGGTCAACTTACCAACACAACTAATTGAATTGACCCCAACCCCTTCCCCTTAGGCGTTCATACAGTAAATAGGGTAGAGTAAATAACAAATTGCACTAATGTTCTATTTATTTTATTTACACCCTATGGATATATAAATCATAAACATAGTGTTAATTTTTTGACTGGTGCAGCAGAAGAAAGACCTTCTAGGAGACAAATTAGAGGGTTGAGACAAAGCTTATTGCAATTTATATTTAAGTGATTTTGTTGACTTAGCCTCATCCCTCTATAATTTCACATGACTTGCAATTCATGTCGAAGTGTTTTTGTTAAGATAGTATCATCACTCTATAATTGCACACAACTCTTGATAGTATTTGCAATGTTAGTCTTATAGTTTGGGCATTTCATATGTCTTGATGGCAAGTGTTTTTCCATAAAAAATGTATATATTCTTTCCATGGTTATATGAATTAAATGAACTTAATTTTTTTTTATTGTTTTTCTATACAGGAGCAGCAGAGAATAGTAACAAAGAAAAGTTGAAGTTAAGGGAAACGAAAATCAAGGTATGCACCTTTGAAACTGTATTTCTCTTTTTTATTGCTGGTTAGGTAATGCCATAAACTTAACCTAGGAATAATTTGAGTACCATAAATTACAAAAATGGAAAAAATAATAGATGTTGAAAGCTACCAAATGAAAGAGCACTTCATTATACATAATAGCATCAATCATGTATTGAATACCAATGGTCTTTTTAGATTACATGCATTCTCCTATACTCCAGGAGATTGCTTGTTTAATGCATTTCAAGTCCTATTACACTTTCGTTATTCATCAATTCAATTACGAAATGGATTAATAGATCACTTCTTATTTTGTTTAAACAATGGTGATGTAGAAGCATTACAGTCATATCAATATGAACTAGCATATTATTTTTTGTACCAATTTCATAGAATTCGTGACGTTCAGACATACCTTTAAAAAATGATATTTTCTACATCTACAAATTTGAACCAAAATGAAAGAGGCCTATGGGGAGATACATTTTTCATATGATGGCTAGCCAAGTGGTTAAATGTATCAATTGTAATTTGGTCCTTAACAAATAAAACAAGATATTTTCTATTTAATAAAGATGCAAATACAAAACAATATTGCATTTTGTTTCATGATGCAAATCCTATCAGTGGTCACTATGAACCATTGATTTGAAAAAATGTCCATCTGCACTTTTGAAGAAACTAATATTTTCTTATCTCTAATGTGCAAAGATCTTGAATGCCATTGGAAATGTATTATGCATGATATGCATCGTCATGGATTGAACAGAGAAAAAACTAGTACATCTAATTGTGGGGACAGTCTTTTTAGTGCAATTTGTTATTTGGTGGCAACAAACTTTGATGTACATTCTTTAAGACTTTATGTTGTGCAATATTTTTGCAATGCAATTATGAGTGGTGATCAAAATGCATTTCATTGCTTGCAACAACACCTAGTTGGCAATAACATACAGAATATGGCAATGCCTAGCAATTGGCAAAGGTAACTCATAAATATGGCAATTCCCTATGAAAAAGGGAAGGTAGAGGGAGGACCATTTTGTTTGCAATGGATATCGATCATATTCAATGTAAATATCCGAGTGTGGTCTTGTTTTACTAATAACATTGCGAACTTCTATTTTTCAAGTTCAAACTCTGACATAACATTTGATGTTATGTCATTTGAAACAAATGCATCACACATTCACTATGAACCACTACTAAAAGAACGATGTGAACATGAATGCATTGCAAATTCTGATCATCTTACAATAAGGCCAAACAAAAAACATAAGATTGATTACCCTATGGTTAATGAAATTCCAAGTGCAAAAAGTAGAGGCAAATGCATATTGCTACCTGAACATGTACTAGACAATCATCAACATATACAACATGTCCATAGTGAACAAACATTGACATTGACAAATAGTAATGGCAAGTTTTAGATAAATTGTCATCAAGCAAAATCAAGCCCAACTAAAAAGCGTAGGCTCAGTTATCACAAATTAAAAAAAAAATGGCACAAGCAAAAAACAAATGTATTGACACATTCCCTACTAAACATGGCACAGATAGAGATGTAGATGGACACTGTACATATTTTCTCAATGAAAAAACACCTCCTAGTCATAGCAAAAAAATGATATATCATAGATTGAAACAAATAACGCGTAGCAATGAAAACAAAAAAAAAGCGTCAACTACCAAATATTTACACGTAAAAAATAAAGATGCAAAGAAAATTTATTGGAAACAAATTCAAGACACACCTAGCAACAAATATGAAATATGTGAAGAATTGCACTTTGCAAAGAGCATTAAGTTTCTTACACATGACTTGGAAAAACATTATCTAAGACTAGCATCAAATGACAGGTCGTTTTCAACTAAAAAGATATGTGCTTCTTGCAAAAGAGCACTTCAAAATGGAAAATTGCCAAAGTTTGCAACACCTGAACAGATAAGACGTAACGTGTCGTTACTGGTTACAAGTACACTTTCAGAAATTGAAGAGAGACTTGTATAATTGAGAATTGCATTTGCACAAATTAGACAATGGGGTTATAAACAATCCCAAATGGGCATAACTGGATCAATTATCAATGTACCTATCCAAATTGATATTGTGCAAAAAAAATTGCCACATTTTGTGAATGAAACAACAACAATCCCAGTTGCATTGAAAAGGTGCTTGCAATACAAGAATGCATATCAAATAGGAAAAGTACGTGTACACATTTTCATCAAAGCATTGAAAGAATTATGTTCTAGAACTTTATATATGAATGAAAACATTTCTATAAATAAGGATTGGAACCATGTTCTAGAACAAGACAATGATAAATCCATTGAAACTTCACATACTAATAGAGAAAGTGATACAGATAATGAATAAGAAAGTGAAATACCTACAGAGACATTAATACATGGATTCACAGAATCACAACGCATCCATGATTTCCAAGACAAGATCATTGAACTTGCACCAGCTGAAGGAAAACATCCACTTGGGATTTTCAAGGATAAATATGCAGAAGAAATGAAATTTCCAACATTATTCTAGGGAAATCCACGTGATGATGACATTACAAAGAGATTCAACTATGAAAAAATAGTGCAATGGGAGTTGCTACATGCAAGTCGTGATTTTTCATATCACACAACAAATTTGTTTTTCAAAACAGTGCGAATAATAATTGACAAAGTGCTCTCTCGCATATGGATACGAATAAGAAAAGGACAGTTAAAAGGGAGAAAGCTATTAGCAAAATATGTTAAGTACAAACCAAACTTAAAAAATATTGAAATCTGATATTGGATACATAGATTTCAAGAACATTCACATTTCTCCTGATTACCTGCAACATATGAAGAAAAATATATCTGTAATGATATGACAGTTGGGGCCTCCAACTTTTTTTGTCACATTTACAAGTGCAGAGCATCGATGGAATCTATTGGTGACAACATTAACTTAGTTTCATAAGAATAGAAAAAAGAGAAAGCACATTGAAACATTAGAATATGACGAAATTGATTACCTCATAAGAAAAGACCCGATCACATGCAGTCGTTACTATAGACACAGAATCAATGCTATCAAACAATTGATATGTCATGATGAAATGTTCTTTGGAAAAGTGTTAGACTATTACTTCATAACAAAGTTCCAAAATAGGGGAAGTGAACATAAACATGGATTGTTATGGATAGAAGACGCTCCAATATATGGAAAGAATAGCAAATCAGAAATTGAAAATTTCTTGGACAAATACATAACTTGTAACACAACTCATTTGGATCTAGATATTGCCAAAATGCATAAGAATTGCCATACAAGAAGTTGTAGGAAGTGGAAGAATTCACATTGTAGATATAATTTCCCTATGTTTCCAATGAAAAGGACAACAATCCTTGAACCAATTAATTTAGTTGACAAAGCACTCAATGAGAAGTTGAAGTCTCTATTAACATTTATGGAAGGAAAAAATTATGATTGTTTAACAAGCTTAGAAGACTTCTTGATGGAGATTGAATTGACAGAAGATGAATACATACAATTAATACAATGTACAATAAATCAACCAACAATTTTCCTAGAACGAAAACCTTCACATATTTGGAACAATAGTTTTGCAAAAGAAATGCCAAATTTATGGGATGCAAATACAGATGCACAGTATGTGCTTAATTCTTATGCTGCAACATCGTATTTCACTTCATACATGATCAAACTTGACAAAACTATGACAAATGCATTTCGAAGAATATGCAAAGAACATGAAATAAGTAACATTGATGCTATGCAAATGATACGTACACTTGGAAATGCATTGTTTAATATTCAACAAATGTCAACTCAACAAGCAGTTCGTATTGCACTCTCTCTGCCACTTCATTGTAGTTCAAGAGAGTGTATATTTATAAACACATCGCCAGTTGATGAACGAACATTTATGCTTAAGCCACCATCGTTGTTAAAACAAGAACCTGGTAATTCAGAAGATGTTATGTGTCATTCTAATATTGATTACTATATTTAACGTCCACATGATATTAAGCATATTTTTCTTGCAGAATTTTTATCTAAGTACAAGAAAAATGGCACACACATATCAAAAAGGAAAAAACCAAATGTAATACGATTTGTTAAATACGACACATTGACTATGAAAATTTTTGTAGAGAGAAATTGTTATTATACGTTCAATTTGAAGAAAGTGAAGATACATTGAAACATAACTTACCAACATGTCAAGCTGCATATAGCTTCTATGAAATTACAATACAAATCAATGAAGCTAAATTTACATACAATATCAATCCAACATGGGGTGACCTCAAAAATGCAATTGAACAACTAGATAGTAGCCCTATGGATATTGATGGTACAATGACAAAAGAAGATACCACTACAATCCATTCTCAACAATATGATTTAGCAACAGACTTGCAATGTCCTCAAGAATCCAATATTAAGAGATCCATTAACCTTGGATTTCAAGTCAAAAAACACCCATTTTTCTTAGGGAATGAAGAGTATTACAAAATTAGAAGAATGTTGAATAGAGAACAACAAGAAATTGTGAAAGACATTGCATACAAAAAATGTAGCGACATGCACACACCATTGTACTTATTCCTTACAGGTGGAGCAGGAACAGGAAAAACATTTACAGCAAAGTTGATATTCCAAAGCCTTATTCGAATCTATGATGCATACAATACAAATGATCCTTTGAAACCTACGGGCTTGATATTGGCATATATGGGTAAGGAAACATATAATGCAGGTGGAACAACAATCCACTCTACATTACTAATGCCCTTCAACAAGTCACATTTTCTTCCACTTAGCAAAGAAACATTAGAGACCTTATCAAAACTTTACCAAGAACTGCAACTTGTTTTCATAGATGAAGCTTCTTTGATTGGAAGTTGATTCTTATATTCCATTGACAATCAACTAAGAAACATAAAACATGTACAAACCAAATACTTTGCAAACATTGATATGATATTTTGTGGTGATTTTTATCAAGCACAACCCATACAAGACTCTCTGATTTTTGAACAACCTGTAATGAACATGCAAACAATAACACATGACTTTTGGAAATATAATATAAAATGTTATGAATTGCATACTACAATGCACCAAACAGATGAAAAATTCATCGCGATTTTGAATAGGATGTGCAAAAAAAACCAAACAAGTGATGATTTGACATATCTGAATAGAAATTGCATCCAACCTGCACCAAATGACCCAACATTTCCTTATATATTTTACAAAAACAAAGATGTTGCAATGCATAACAAGCATATACTATTGCTCATACCCGGAAATGAAATTTCAATTAAGGCGATTGATGAGGAAGAAGAGAACCATGGCAATGTGTCATACCATTAACATACAACTACATTTCCCTCAGAAGTTGTCATAAAATTAAACATGTTAGCTGAAATATGCTTGCAACTATGATTCACAGGATGGCTTGGTAAATGGTGTAGACGGAATAATCAAGGCCTATACCAAAATAGATAAAGTTGATGTAATATGGATTAAGTTCTATGATTCAAATATTGGACATCGACAAGACAACAAGCTAGCTTATCTATATAGGCCAGAGATTTCCCAAGATTGGATTCCTATACTACGAATAGCAAAACCAATGTCACTGACAGCAAAAACAACTCAACTTAAAAATCAAAAAACAATTTCCAATCCAACTTCCATGTGCACGTACAATACATAGATCACAAGGTTTAACCCTAGACAATGTTGCATTTGACCCTACTAGGATACAAATACATGGATTAGTATACACAGCTTTATCTCGTGTAAGAAACATAGAATCATTGTATTTGTTAAATCCTCTTACGAAGAATAACTTCAAAGTCAAACAAAAAGTCGATATCAAGATGAAACGTTTACGTGGTAGTGAAAAATGGAATCTAGAACATGAATATCACTCCATACACTCAGAATCATCCATCTCAATTCTTTCAATAAACACACGCAACCTACATGCACATATTATTGACATATGCAATGATTATGACACAATCCAATCTAATATTTTGTGCCTACAAGAAACATACATGAAACTTTCCATGAACAATGAACACTTTACAAACTTCATTTGCATATCAAATTGCATTAAACATGGAGTTATGATATTGGTCAAAAAACATATAACACTTTTAGAACATAGACATTTCGAAGAATATAATGTAGAAACTATGCTAGCAAACATAATCATTCATGGATTGCAAATCACAATACTCAACATCTATGCCAGTCCACATGCAACTTTGACCAACATAATAAGCATCATTACAAAATCATTATGTACTATACATCCAAACAAAGTCATTATCATTCTAGGAGACTTCAATATTGACATGCTACAAAGCAATGAAAAAACAAAAAAATTGGAAAGCTACAAGGCCAGGTACAATCTCCATTTCCTCTTGGACACAAAAAAACATTTGCAAATACCGCTTATTGATCATATATGGTCAAGCATAGCCAATCTACAATACAAGATCTTCATATTAGATACATATTGGACTGATCACGATACCCTTTGTTTAGTACTTGAACTTTGACATACATGTAAATAATATTACACATTAGCATATTTTCATATGCTTCCTACATATTTACAAGTTTCTTTTTCCCGATTGTCTACTATGTAAAACAATTGTCCATATTCACATATTTTTGGTTTCTTTTTGTACTAGATCAACAAATTGTGTCTCACATGTCAATAGGTTGGTATACTCTACAAGTTATTGTCTCAAAAAAAAAAAAGAGTTTCTATTGCATTTTACTAGAATTTATTTGCATAGCTAACTACTTTATTTACTGCGGAATATATTAAAACAACTATCGGCATTATAAAAAACACACAAATAAACAAAAAACATTGCACAAGAAATGGAAAGGTACTTATTTCTAAATTTACTTATATTTTGTTGCTTTACATCTTCTTTATTCTTTGTTGATAGTATATGTTGCACATTGTTTTTGCATAGTAGTTTCTTTTTTTCTACATTTCATTTTATCCATTGCTAAGAAAAATTATAATTATCATGTACATGTTAGTTGAAGAAGAAACCAACATAAGTGAAACAAAAGAAGAAACTCGGCAAAGCCAACAAYGTTTTAGAAGGTATGTTCACAACRATAGTAAAGGAAATGYWTTTTYTATAGAAAAYGATATACATATATATGTCACTACTATACGAATSTGAATGCATGGAATTCAAATATGCTCTATGCTAACTATAGTAGATAATTAATTTTCAAWGTAAAATGAAAAGGAAAATGTAAATCTTGAACTACTTAACTTAGGTTCTACTTAATCTCTTCATCCATATGACAAGACTAGAGAATGAATTGTGATTTCCTTGTTTGCATTGCGACAAATAATTTTGTGTACCCTAAATCAATTGCAATTATATCCTTAACCCGATTCTTGGAATTTTCATTCTTGAATTTATTTATAATTCAGTTATATCAATTAGATAACCAAGGAATATTGAAAATTGAAATTGCTACAATTGTTTGTATATTGCTACCAATTCAATTATTATTGCCTTATTTTATTATAAGGAATGTTGTCACAACCATTCTACAAATAAGTAGTGCAAATGGGAAAAAATAAATGATGGCATTGATTGTGAATCAACAATGTCTTCACAATGCAAACAAGATTTGCATGTTTGAAACTGAACCTCCAATGACAACGCTTCCATGGATACATAGCATTGAGAATTATTTTCTTATGACTAAGAGAATTCAACAACTAATATATACACTAGTTTTAGCATGTTTTCATGTTCATAACTTTTTCAATTGTATTGTTCTTTTGAGCCTCTTAAACATCTTGTTAGCATCAGAAGTCACTCCTGGATTGCAGCAGGAGAAGAGCCCGACACCCATCAGTTTATGTCACAATTTGTTTATAAAAAGGGGTGATCGAATGGAAGTTAACTCAAAACAATATTGTTCTAACTCCAAAACTAAGCCAGGCATGCATGGGCAAGTGAGGTCTTAAATAAACTTCAGACAGTGAGTTGTAGTAAGGGTGAATAGGGGGAAGACTTGTATAAGAGAAATGCAAAGGTCTGTTGTAAACATTAGGTTTCTAATAGACTGTAGGAGAAAACATCTAAACGCAAGATCTTCTTACATTCAAACGCAGAAAATCGGAGAATACAACAACGCCACAATAAATCCTTTATCGTAACATAATTGCAATAATTCATGTGAATCAGTCAATCACGAACTCCCTCGGTATGAGATGAAAATTAGATGGGGTAAGAAAACTGTCTGTCATTAAACAAGAAATCTTACATACAGATGCATAACCAGAGAACTAGAGTGTCTGTTAAAACTTTACAATCGGGAGCTTCACTCTACCATCGATCCTTTGAAAAATATCAAAACTAAGTATATATACTCCTAAACATTTTCCCAACAGAGGCCTCCTAGACTTTCGAGATGATGTGTCTCTTCAATCAAATCTGGCCTGCACTCCTCTGTCATACGCCACCTTAATTCTGCATGGCTCATGCCAGGGGGTAACTGAGCCCTTAAATGCTGAATTAGCGTGCGCAGACTTCCCTAGGGAGTCGAAGATTTGGCATGGCTTCTGTGGGAAAAAAACCAGTATAGAGGACCACCCCAAGAGGACTTCCTATCGGGACCTCCATACCTTGCAATTAATGAGTGAGGTGAGGTTTCAACCACCCCCTCTCTTCTTCATTCATTCCAAGCAGGTATCAGGATTGAGATCAAGTCGAACCAGCATCTGGAGAACACGGTGCCCCCCTTCTGAAACTCAACTCGACACTTTTGGCCCCCTTTGTACAGCCTTTTCTACTTCCTCAAGTGACCACGAGCCATGACCCTACGCTTATCCTCAAAGGCGCTTTCGGCGCTTTGGGTTTCGGGGCTTAGAGATATGAAGCCCTTACCCTTAGAACTACTGAATGCCGACATGTCGATGTGATTAGATCTTGCGCCGCACGTCCCTGGATCAGACGGCTGAAATGACGTTGGCATTTTTGGACCCGTCTCATCCCATGGTGCGCGCTAGCACCTTTTTACCAGGCCTGTTCCTTTGTGACTAGGCGCTATGACTGGGGGCCCGACTCTGGGTGCTTTCGATGTTTCGGGGTTCGGGGTTTCGAGATGTGAAATGATGAGGAGCGCTTACCCCTCGAACTCCCGAATGCCGACATGACATGATCGCGCACCATGCGTCCTTTTGGATGGACGACTAAGATTATGTCTTCGACGCTCACACTATGAAAATCCCGAAGGGCCCCCACCCATGGCTCAGATCATGCGCCGCATGTCCTCCTGATGAACGACCGAGATAGCATTTGTTATTTAAAAGGGAGTTTCCTTCATTCCCAGGCTCACTTGACATGACCTGACGCTAGGACCGTGGGCTCAACTCCAAAGGTGCCTTCGGCATTTCGCCAATCGGCAATTTTAGCTGCAGTGAATGGGAGGTCCCTTGTCTCCCGAAACGTCGATCCCCGAAATGTCGACTGGCTGCCACCTGTCCCAACTAGATCGGATGACCCAGATTTGTCTTGAAATATGGGTGTTATCTCTTGCGCTAAATCTCGAGCAACTTGGTAGCCCCAAAAACCCGATGACCGTCGATCTACTCTATTGATGGATCTTGGTTGCTGACGACATAACTTCGCCTGCTCGCTTGATTTGTAGCCTGAAATGAGATTTTTTTTGTGTTGCACTTGGGCGCTTCTCGTGCAACCTCCAGACCCGGATACTCTTGTGCCCAAGATAAGAATGGTTGTTAACATTAGGCTCAATGGGGAATATATTCGTCCCTGTGATGCTCTAAGAACTCATTCTACAGCTCCAGTGCCTTGCTATTGGGCTATGGAGTCAAGCTCAAAACCTCCCACTTCTGAAAATATAGGCCGAAAAGTAAAGCAAAGAAAACAAAGCTACATGCTCAAAGGATCTTATTTATATACAATCCTAATGCTAATAAAATATTTTACATGGGGCTAGGTGAAAGCAGACTTCCACCATAGCCATTCAAGCAGCTTCCTGGATAGAAGCTCCTTCCTTCTGTCGATGATCACCAACAGATGGTGTAACTGTGACAGTAGAATGGCTACACTCTTCAACTTCTCCTCACATGTTGAAGTTGATATGAAATAGGGTGGCTCCAAGGCATAAAGGACATGCCACTCCATGTATTCGCTGACAGGGTCATAGAATGAGTGGGGAATTTCAGAAAATTGGCGACAGGAAGCCTCCTCTGCTACACAGTTGTTCCCATGTGGCTGAATATCTCTGGCAAGCACAGGTGAGCAGACAACTGTCATAGGCTCATTGATCTCGGGCGGTGGCTGCTCGTTGACTGGCTCTGGGTAGGAAAAGAAATGTGCGCTCAGCTGCTCTTCTGGTTCTTCCTCGTCTTCTTCGTGCACTTCCCCATCTTGTAAAAAGGGAACAGTCTCCCAATCCTTCCTTTCAATCCCAAATGTAAATACATCATGGGAAATCTCGTGAAGGAAGAAAGAACAATCCTCTTCCACAATGGCTTCTTCGTTTAATTCTGAGACATCAGGCTCATCGGGAGCAGATGCTAATGCATCTAAGAAATCTTCGATAATCTCTTCAAAAGAGATGCTTAGATCATCTGCCTCGAAGACTGGAAAATACTCTTCGTTGCCATCAGATTCCAATTTTGCACGTTGGGCAGTGAGAGATACCGCCTTCTCCATCATCTCACTCAGGGCATCTTCTTCCTCCCTGGGATCTTCATCACTTTCATAACCTGCCTCTGATGCAGACGAATGGGGAGGAGAAAGGACTGAGTTATGATCCAGGTCATCAGGATCATCCCCACAGCCTACGTCAGAAACAACTTTATCTTGTATAGAATTGTGGTATCCCTCACAACAATTATGACAAATTAACTTAGGGGGATACAACTTCTGACAATAGGTGGTGAAAGAGGCATGGAATCCATTGAGTGAAGAAAATCTAGTAGGGGGTAAAGAATGATACCATTTAAGTGCATCCCCTGCTAACGAGAACATGAACATCTTCAGTAATACATCCTCATGATGTATCTCCCACTGACGCATGAGTTCATGAAACTCACTGAGGTGCTGAGCAGGGTTGTCCTCTTCACATTTTCCAAATATGGGCAAATAATCGCCCCATTCATTCGGAGAGGGGACAACATTAGGAAAACCAGGAATAGCAGAAAAATTAAAAGGAGCAAACCTGGGAGAAAGGATTTTCTCCATATCGAACCAGTGGAGTTGCCAATCAATCCTTGAATCATGGAGTCGCTAGGTGAAAGATGCGCAGCTTCGAATGTGTCTGGTCCTTGTTCACCATCAAAGGCAAGATCCTACTGTTGTTGTTACCCCGGGAAGCTTCTCAAGCTGAGAAAGCAGCTGCTGAAACCTTCTTGAGAAAGCTCCTTAGGGTCAGCTTTCAGGTGTGCTAACAGTAGCCACAACTGAAACAGTGATGTGGAAACCTTGAAGTCGCCACAGTGGATTTTCCAGGTGCACAGTAGCAATCTTGAAGAGCTCTGATTTCTGATGCACCTTCAGAATCAGAGGCTCAATGTCGTTCTGACCAGGGAAAATATTAAACTTCATCCCCGGCAACGACGCCAGAAATGTTAGCGTCAGAAGTCACTCCTAGATTGCAGCAGGAGCAGAGCCCGACGCCCATCAGTTTATGTCACAATTTGTTTATAAAAAGGGGTGATCGAATGGAAGTTAACTCAAAACAATATTGTTCTAACTTCGAAACTAGGCCAGGCATGCATGGGCAAGTGAGGTCTTAGATAAACTTCAGGCAGTGAGTTGTAGTAAGGGTGAATAGGGGGGAGAATTGTATAAGAGAAATGCAAAGGTCTGTTGTAAACATCAAGTTTCTAACAGACTGTAGGAGAAAACATCTAAACGCAAGATCTTCTTACATTCAAACGCAGAAAACCAGAGAATACAACAATGCCACAATAAATCCTTTATCGTAACATAATTGCAATAATTCATGTGAATCAGTCAATCATGAACTCCCTCGGTATGAGATGAAAATTAGATGGGGTAAGAAAACTGTATGTCATTAAACAAGAAATCTTACATACAGATGCATAACCAGAGAACTAGAGTGTCTGTTAAAACTTTACAATTGGGAGCTTCGCTCTACCATCGATCCTTTGAAAAATATCAAAACTAAGTATATATACTCCTAAACATTTGCCCAATAGAGGCCTCCTAGACTTTCGGGATGAGGTGTCTCTTCAATCAAATCTGGCCTGCACTCCTCTGTCATACGCCACCTTAATTCTGCATGGCTCACGCCAGGGGGTATTTGAGCCCTTAAATGCTAAATTAGCGTGCACAGACTTCCCTGGGGAGTCGAGGACTCGGCATGGCTTCTGTGGGAAAAAAACCAGTACAGAGGACCACCTCGGGTGGACTTCCTGTCGGGACCTCCATACCTTGCAATTAATGAGTGAGGCGAGGTTTCAGCCACCCCCTCTCTTCTTCATTCATTCCAAGCAGGTATCAGGATTGAGATCAAGTCAAACCAGCATCTGGAGAACACGGTGCCCCCCTTCTGAAACTCAACTCGACACTTTTGGCCCCCTTTGTACAGCCTTTTCTACTCCCTCAAGTGACCATGGGTCGTGACCCTACGCTTATCCTCAAAGGCGCTTTCAGCGCTTTGGGGTTCGGGGCTTCGAGATATGAAGCCCTTACCCTTAGAACTCCCGAATGATGACGTGCCGATGTGATTAGATCTTGCACCGCGCGTCTCTGGATCGGACGGCTGAAATGACGTTGGCATTTTTGGACCCGTCTCATCTCATGGTGCATGCTAGCGCCTTTTTACCAGGCCTATTCCTTTTTGACTGGGCGCTATGATCGTGGGCCCGACTCTGGGTGCTTTCGACATTTCGTGGTTCGGGGTTTCGAGATGTGAAATGACGAGGAGCGCTTACCCCTCGAACTCCTGAATGCCAACATGACATGATCGCGCACCACGCGTCCTTTTGGATGGACGGCTAAGATTACGTCTTCGACGCTGACACTATGAAAGTCCCGAAGGGCCCCACTCATGGCTCAGATCATGCGCTGCATGTCCTCCTGATGAACGACCGAGATAGCATTTGTTATTTAAAAGGGGGCTGCCTTCATTCCCAGGCTCACATGACATGACCTGGCGCTAGGACCGTGGGCTCAGCTCCAAAGGTGCCTTCGGCATTTCGTCGATCGGCAATTTCAGCTGTAGTGAATGGGAGGTCCCTTGTCTCCCGAAACGTCGATCCCCGAAATGCCGACTAGCTGCCACCTATCCCAACTAGATCGAACGACCCAGATTTGTCTTGAAATATGGGTGTTATCTCTTGCACTAAATCTCGGGCAACTTGGTAGCCCCGAAAACCCGATGACCGTCGATCTGCTCTATTGATGGATCTCGGCCGCTGACGACATAACTTCTCCTCCTCGCTTGATTTGTAGCCTGAAATGAGATTTTTTTTATGTTGCGCTTGGGCGCTTCTCGTGCAACCTGCAGACCCGGATACTCTTGTGCCCAAGACAAGAATGGTTGTTCACACATCTTTTGAAAAAGGGAACTAGGAATTTATAGCTTTTTAGATCAAAATCACTCTACACAACATTGACAATAACTTCATATTTGGATCAAGTACAAATGCAACAACTTTCAAATTTGACAATTTGGAAGTCTATTGAAGTCTTTACTGGGTCATTCCTTGCTATCGATCTTGAATAATATTTATCTTAGTCACTTTATGCTAGTACATATATATTTAAAATACTAATTTAAAATTTATCTTGATAGGCATTGAAAACAGATCCCTGGCTAAAGCTTTCCATAAACAGAAAACATTTATCAAACCTTTTTGACATTTAGAAAATATGGATATAGACAATATTTAGCCACACTTATCGTGTAATAAGTAACACTGTCCCAAATATATGATCATGTTCAAGATGTATTATGTTTTCTATATTATATGTCTATTATACTATGTTTGTTGATGTTTTCTATTATACTCTATTCATCAATGCTTCTATGCACTGTCAACTTGACCACTATAACTTACATTATATGTATATTATACTATGTTTATTGATGTTTCCTATTATACTCTATTCATCAATGCTTCTATGTACTATGTCAACTTGACCACTATAACTTTCATGATGCAAAGAAGCAAAAATGCAAAGAAATTTGTGTTGTTCTTGCTCTTCTATTGATTTCCCTTCAAAACCATCAATCAGATAACTCGGTTCTTCCTTGCTTGCTCATGCTCTTTATGTGAAAAGAATTTGAAGATAACTTAAAAATCCTCTTTTCTTCCATCTTATTTATCGTGTGCTATCTAGTAATAATCCCCAACATAATGAGGGGGAGCAACACTAGCTTAAAGTATCAAAAGCATAGTCATTTGATCAATTTTCCCTTAATAAAATTTAGTTAAATGATTAAATAACTTTTATATTAATAAATTATCCTCTAATCTTCCTTTGCTTTCATATTTTTACAATAATAGTTTATTATTAAATTCCATTACTCTCATTTTGATGTAACATATCTCTTCCCATTGTAAAAACAATCTTTTTAATCTTGCAAAATACTATTCATTCTCTTGTCTTAAGAAGTTGATTAGCCTTTCCTTTGCAATTACAATTAACAACTACAACCTACATTAGATATAATGATATTGGACACAAGAATGTAAACGCATGTTGATTGATTTGTCTATATAATCACTTTGGTGAACATCTATACTATTCAATTGGTAATATAAACTAACTCCCTACAATAGTTTCAATATTTAATATTTTTCCACGATGAACTTGCATTATGTATATGCATCTATGTATATATCTAATATCATGTGTATTGTTCCTATGTATATATCTAATATCATTATGTGTATTATACCAAAGAATAATATCTACACCCTTTTCCTATGAAAACTCCTTAGTTCCTTTTATATCCTTGGGAAATCCCATATCCAATTCACCATAATTGTTTGTTTGATGTTCTGAAAATATCAAATATAGAAATATTTTCAATAAACATTTCTTATTGTCATAGTCTTTAGCAATGCATCATTACTTTTCATTTTCAAATTTGCCTACCATATCACAAAGTAATTTTATCATGCATCTGCAATCAACATTCTTGTACTGTATAATATATTATATGCTCATACATATTGCATAGTTTATCTATATATCTCCATACCAAAAAAAGAATGTAAATGTGCAAGGTGTATATTGATATGAAAAATAATAAAAATATATATATTATCTATACTTTCTTTTTGCATGCTAAATGTTCAAATGTTTAAACTAGGAGAAGTTGGACAAGTGAAGGAAGTATTGGCACTGAAGCATCACAAACAACACAAGAACAACAAATTCATAGGTAAATACATATAGATTATTTGTCCATTATCTTAAGAAAATAAATGTGTTTCCTAGTATTTCTATGATGTAGTTCTAATGTAAATGTCATGTGAAATTATCATTTTCAGCTCACAAGAAACAACAGAAATAACAACCAAAGAAACCAACATAGCACAACAACAACTTAAAAAGTATATATATAAAAAATGTAGTTGATACGATGCATTTGGATTGTGTAGTTATGAAACAAAGGTATATAAACTATAACTTGCATTGCTTATTTTATGCATTCCTTGTATGTACACCTAGATATATTGCTTCTACTATAGTATCCATTGAAGACTTGAACAGTCGTAGAACTAGACAAGTTTTTGTTGGAGACATAATAGTCGTATATAATACATATCTGGACAAAACAAATAAGTCATGTAGAATTTCTCATGCTGACATGACATATGAAAAAGGCATGATGACAGTTACATTGATTGTTCCTTCACATCATATTCGAAAACATGAACAAAATATCTTACCTGGCAATGGACTATCCATTACACATTTTAAAATTTTGCCAAAAACTAACTATGATCCTGGTGATTGTGATCGTATTATATCACTAGATGAATTCAGTGTTGTAGAAACAATTGCTTTTGTTTGCAAAGAGTACAACTTCGTACCAGGCACAACAATTAAACAATTTACAGAAAGTACAGCTCCTTACCCAATTGGCGCAATTGGAGTTGTTGTGAGAGTTGCAAAAAAAGAGGGGATGCAATACATTTTACATATAAAATATGGTAATTGAGAAAATGAATAGGAATGGTACAACTTCCATATTTAGTTCTTTTACTTTTAAATTTATATATCATCAATAAGATTACATAATTACAATGATGTTTCATGTTACAGCTTCAATTGTTCGAAATGTATGCACATTTTTTTACATCAATGGAACAACAACTACGAAAGAGAGAATTTTCTATGGTGTTGTTCAATAACATTACAAAGAGAAAAGATGTAAAAGAAAAGATATTCCGCACAACATAATCAACATTTATAACAGTGATCAGAACAGATGCAGCACAATATTTGAAGAAAATAACTAGCTCAACAAATGTTGTAAGTATATAGATGTATACCTGCATTTAAAAACTTCATACATATGATTATCTATAAAACATATGTATTTTGTTGTTCTTTTGTTAACTACAATATTGTATAAACAGGTTGAAGGTACACTGAAAATAGCAAATGCGTACTCAACTCCTTTTGAACCTGTATTTGCCATTTGCAATTTTCCAGGCAGTGCTTCTGCATCAATAGAAGATACAACAATTGATTGCATGAAATGCAACCAAACATGTCATTTTCTTTATAGACACTGCATAAACGCTATTATTAGAAGCATTACCAATAGTGTTGTGCAATGCATCATTAGAGAACCTATATTGCAAACATTGCTTCCTGATATGATACAAATGCCATATGAAATATATCTTCAAAAAAACTAGACATTGTTTATATGCTACGTGGCCTCCAAGTTCACAGCAAATTTACACTAAATGAAGACAATAGAGTATTGCAAATAGGATGAATAAAGAGGTAAATAACAGAAATTTGCTTACACTAAAAAAAACTTAAATTATTGGTTTTATCTATTGATCAATAATATGGAAAGTTATTCTATTTTGACTTATTTCTCTTTCTTTTTTTAAGGTTCTCTTATACTCTCGTATAAACAAAAAATCATCAACCAACAAATCAACAACCTCAACCAAGTCCAGGGAATCGATGAAGGTTTATGTTTTTGTTCAAAGTTTTATGTTTTTGTTCATTTCTTCTCATGATTGACAGTCATCTATGGAGACCAGCAATACAGTTCACAATATTCCTTTACAACATTTTCGAATATTGGGAAAAAAAATTCGCCACTTGAAAGTAATAGTGATGACAAATCTGTAAATCTCATATTGCATATGACTAATAGGAAGAGTGCACTTAAGATTTTAATCTTATTATGTTCTAATGTACTTTAAATGTATCAATTGTGTTGTATTTTGGACATCTCACATCTTAGTCTTATTTTGAACCATGTTATTTTCAATGGCGTATGATCTTAGTCTTATGATCCTGTTATTTTGCACTTGATGATATTCACCAGTTTAGGTGCTTTACTCACTATTGTAAAATGATTATTATTGAATTGAAGATTTAATGTTTCATTTATTTTATTGTCAAATATTTCTTATTACTTTTACTGCAATTGATTTTAGCTAACATAGTTGTATGCACACTTATTCCTTATGTCATTTTGGTAAATTCTAAACATTTTCTAAGTACAAGAATATCTTAAACTTCTTATTGTGACAGGTATGTTTTTAAGGTTTCTTTTTATACTTTTCCCAAATGTAATATTTATAACTATCTTTATGCTTCAACTTTTGTTTAAATGTACTTTTATACCTGTCATTGTTTTAGACTCTTGAGATATTAGAAATAACAGATTTTATATATCTATAATGCTATTGGATCATTTTTTTTAAGTCTTATTGTAGAAATGATGAGAGATGCTCTTGTGAACATATATTTTCTCTCTCATGCAATGTATACTTAAGACAACACATAGTATTAAAGGCATTTTAATACAAGGACTAGTTACGTGTTTCAATTGGGTTGTACATATCTAAAGACATCTCCAATTTAAATACATTTATTTATTTTAAAGAATAGCATAAAAGTGTAAGTCCCATTTTTTTTAAATTGATCTGTACATATCTCAAGCTAGAAGGCATGCATGTTATATGATGAAGTCATTTAATTAAATTGTATCGCTTAATTTCTAAGAATGTTGCATAGTTGTTTAGTTCATTGTTGCTACGCTTGTTTAAATATATAATTGAATATGAAAAGTATTTTTTTATTATAACATTTCTTCTATATATATATAAATATAATTGAATATGGGAAGATAAATTTAATTAAATATGAGAAGATAAATTTAATTGAATAAGAAAAATGTTTTTTATTATAAAATTTATGCATACATTAAATTTTATTTTCAAAATGGTTATAATATTATTTAATTTCTAATTCATTAAGTCATTTCGCGAAATAAAATAAAATTGTTTACCATAAGTAAATCTAAATCTCACTGTTTTATATAATTTTCAAAATATTTATAATATTTTTCATCATAATCTATTAATTCATTAACCTCAAAGAGATAAAAAATAAATAAAAAATCAACTGATTTTTTAATTGATTTTTTTTTAAGTAAATCGACTAATTTCTTATTGTTTTCTTAAATTAAATAAACGAAGCCGTTAGATAATCATCATTTCATCATTATCATAATAAAATATAATTTAAATTTTTTAATATTTTTTTTTAATTATAATTTAAAAAAAATCAACTCACTAAATTTAATTTCAATAAATGTTAATCATAAAATCATAAATTATTATATATATATATATATATATATATATATATATATATATATATATATTAATATTATGTGTAAATAATTGTAATGTAAAAATGATTAAAATTTCAGTTTTTGTGTTATTATCATTTCTGTAAATAATAATATTATTAAAATAATGTATGAGAGATGAGCATATTAATTTCCATCTCTCGGATAGAGAACATGGGACGGGATGGCTCTTCCGGGCTCGGGCGCACCTATCCTCGACTCGACCATCGATGTTACACATGGAAGCCTCTACTCTTGACTCTTTTCAATGTTAGAAGGTGCAGCCTCTATGGTATAGTACTTCCCTCTTTCAACGTTCATTTTTCCTATTCCTTTTTCGCTTATCTTTTAAGGGTTAATTGTTTATCCGGTTTTGAAAAGTTGTGTTACTAGGAGTTAAAATTGCAAAATTTTGGAATAGTCATCTATAAAGTTACAAATAAAAAATTAAAATTACAATTTAGTTAAGAGACTGTGTTTACGGCATTAAAAAAAACAAACAAATAAAATAATTTTTTTTAAATATATATATATTTTCATTGTAAAACATAAAAATTAAAAAATATTAAATATAACTATTGAAAAATAATTAAATTTAATAAAAAAAATGTATTTAAAAAAAAATAAATTTATTTTTTAAAATTTATATATATGAGAAAAAAATAAAAAAATAAATTATATATAATTAAAATAATTATAATATATATATTTAAGACAAAATAACTTTTAAAATACAAAAATAAAAATTTAAACTAAAATTTTAAAAACATTTAAACATATAAATTAAAAAAATTAAAATTTTTAAATTTTTAAAAAATATTCACTTAATAAAAATATTAATAAAATATAAATTAAAACTTAAAAAAAATTAATTTTAAACAAAATATTAATGAAAATATAAATTTTAAAAAATTTTAAATTTTAAAAATTTTAAACTTTTAAAAAAATAATTTTAAACAAAATATTAATGGAGGACGGGGCAGGCCCAGCACAGGACGAGGTCTCGGCCTCTAGGGGTTGGGGGCGATGATGGGCATAGCCCACGGCACCTTAGGTTCCCAAACAACCCACCAGCCTCCTCCATTACTATTTTGTTTGAAATATTTTTTTTTTTAAGTTTAAACTAGCATACCCTTTAAGCGGGCTAATGGAAATGCCTAAGATTATAAAAGCTTTGAGGGACTTTTCATATTAATGTTGTTAATTGACATTATATAAATATTGAGATTAAAATGGATGTATTTGGAGTTGAGTGTTTGGCTCATGCCCCTAGTTGGTTCACTATTTGGGTGATGTTTGGCTCATGCCCCTAGTTGATGTTTGGCTCATTCCCCTAGTTGATGTTTGGGTCATGCCCCCAAAGTGTCTCAACTTGTATAAAGGAAACATAGAAACATGGAGGTTCATCACTCAGCTCATTGAGCAGACAAACATCACAACCTTTTACCACAACACTTTCTACCCACCTAAACATTGTGCCCACTACCATCCATAAGCTAAGACCTTACATAAAGCCCCCAAAACACCATCTATATTCCCTAGATACATATCTCTAAATACATATTTTAAGTTTATATGTTTCCTCTATTTTTATATACTTTATATTTATAAAATTTATATTATTTTTTTATATATATAAATATCTA
>ML797281.1:120661-132491 GCA_009831015.1 Picea engelmannii | reverse complement strand
ACATTATGATGACTAAAACAATGGATTGCAATTGACGCCCAAAAGACCAGTGCCTCCATCTTGGCCATACTGACAATTATTTCGTTTTGCAATCCATTGAAATTCTCGCCTGAACTAAAAACTAATTCTACTCGATTTAGTTATTATAATTAACCGTCTTGATTAACTTAGATTCAGAATGAACAAACACAACACACAAGTGCAAAGTATCACGGCACCACAGCTTGAAGTCAAAAACTAAAAACCTAATATCAGTGAAAGGTATCAGGACGGCACTAGACGTTGATGTCAAAAGTATAGAAAATGGTACGATTACTTTAAGCATTAAGACACAGAAGTCTGGATCGACTGGGTTGAATAGGCCAGCCTCCACCACGTATTAGTTCCACAAGCTTCACAAATCCAAATGAGAGTTGAAAAAGACTTTCCATTACAATTTATTAAACTTCACAACTAGATATTACAAGGAGCACAAAAAAAAGCTAAAAGATGAGAGAGACTTTTCATTCGTATTTATTAAACTTCATAAATGCATGCGGGCTTTGAGATTTTTTCGTTTCTGCATTCGAGCGCTGTGCTATTTTTCATTTGTTTTTATAAGGACCTCAAAATGACGGTAAAAGGGTATGTACATCCAAAATAACGCGTCGTTTGTGGAGTCTTATGCGGCGGACCTTAAGCACCTCCACATGATTTATTGCAAGTATTGTAAGTTTGAGGTTTGGAATTTCAAAATGGCCAAGCCTGTAAAATTTGACGGTTTCGTGCACAAAAGTTGACGGTTTAACTTGTTAACGGTTTAACCTGTTTTTACGAAGAATGTTGACGGTTAGATGAAACTATTCACTGTATTTAACGGAAAAATTGACCGTGACGAACAGGAACAATTTGTCCGTCAAATTCCATCCCTAATATTATTTCAAATTCCATTTCTAAATTTTTAACAGTTTTACCCTTGTCGCGAGGATTCAGCATAAATTTTATGTTTTAACTTTTTATTCGTCATGTTTATGAATAATCCATACATTTCTATCATGAGAATTACTGGAGTTGTTTTTAACAATTATGAAAAGCAGGGTTTCCCACGGATATGTAGGCTAGTATAGTATTGTGACTTTCTATGTTATAGAAGATATTTGAAGTGTACATCTGACATCAGTCCGAGAACCCCATTTAAGGCTTGCAAACAAAACTTTGATTCAATGATAAAATTACAAAAGTATTAAACTTGTCAATACTTTCCGTGATGAATTAGAATATACTTTGTCATTAAGAAATGTCAGTTTTATTAGTCACTGCAATAACTATACCAATGAGTTTTCTTTGATTATGTATTAATTTGGAGTTGAATAACCAAAAAAAAATTAACAATTTGTTATAGGTAAACTTTAAATTTTGAATTTTATTATTTTGTTTAGATATTTAAATTTATTTATCTTTAACTTGTATAAAGGATGGTGTCATCACATTTGAAAACTTTATCAATTTTATTCATTACAGGGAGTTTAATAAAGACTAGAATAATAAAGATGATGGGTAAAGTTGTCCTTGAGACTACTTGTCATAAAATCAATTGTACAACCCAGGTCATATGTCTCACTCAAATCTGCTCATGTTATGTCACCAAGTGTTTAATGTCAATCAAGGACCAAAACACTTCAGAAAAGTCTCGAAAACGATGTATGATTCTTGGTTCATGAACAAGGTTAAATGTATAGCCCATGTTAGACCACATGTACGTAATTTGTTTGCAAAAAATTTATGTATATAATATAGTTTGAAATTGATATCGTGAGCGATGGTTTGATTGTAATACAGGTTTTGGATGTTTTAAATATGTTTACCTAAATTGTAATATGATAATAATATAGCTTAGGATGAACATAAACTAAAAAAAAAAAAATATATTCCCTAAAAAAAACTAAAATTTTTATTAAATATTCACCATAAAAAAACTAATAATTAAAATCTATATAGGAGAAATAATATTCGGGCAAACAAAATTTAATATTCTCTTGTAGGTGTATGTTAGGGGTCTTAAAAACCATTAATGGGAGCCGACTGCATAGGTATATTTTTTAATGTCGTTTTGAATGCAGGGTTGTTTTCTATGCAACACATGGGCGTTTAATAATGAGATCTCACTGCATGGTATAGTTTTTTAATGTTTTTTTAAATGCAGGGGTGCTTTCTATGCAACAGGGCTCGATCCGATGCATTGATTCTTTGGAAGATGGCTCGATCTGGTGCATTGATTCTTTGGCAGATGGCTCGATCTGGTGCATTAATTGTTTGGAAGCTACTTCATGTTTGCTTGCTTTATCGTAACGTCATGCTTTACCATACAACTCTTTACCATTGCAATTGACTTCAGACGAATCAACCCTGCTCTCGAAGGTGCTTAGATTGTTTTGAACAGGCCCCCTATGCCTCTTCATGAACGTGACCTGCCTGGTCGAAGCGTTAGCATACAACAGGGAAAGGGAAAAGTTCCACCAACAAACAATCTAAGATTGCAACAACAGGCGACCGCCATCTATAGTTTCTCTCGTGTAAATTTCAGTGTGGCCACAACTCTTTGTGAATCGAAGAGCTTCTTCAACAAGACATATGCATAAGTCACAATTCTTGTAACATAGCCTTGTGCTGTGAAGTATCGATAATGATAGTGTGTAGAGTTGCAACAGTAAGATATGTGGTTACTTAGTATCTCTATGGAATCTTTGTTTGATGAGATATAGTTTTCTCAGTCATGGAAATTGTATGTAACCCAAACTGCATTCATTTTTTGGATTTCTAACACATTTTTTCATTTATTTTTATGTTGATGTATGCAATCGCCGTGTAGCGGACAACCTTACACCACTGTCGTCGGTCATGGCCCTGATAAAAAAAACCTGCAAGCGGGCTACGTCAAAATCTATGACGTCGATCCCCAAGTCCTCTCGGCTCCATCCAACACCACCCTCCAAGTGATTATTTCTTTCCTTAAAATATAATGTCATATTTTGTTGATGAACTGTGAGAGAATTCTAAGAAATAATTTAATTAGCACCTTTGTGCGTCGGGGGCTCATATATTTGATATTAGTAGAAATAGTTTTGTTAGCACTGAGAATCTTGCTCTTCTCGTCGTTCTGCTTCGGGAGATCAGAAATCCAAAGAAAGGCTGCAAATTTCCCATCCATCCCCATTTTAAAGTAGAAAATGGTTGTTCTTGCACTTCAATTGCCTTGTTCTCTAAGAGCTCTGTTATGGAATGATGTAGTTCTAACTTTTGAGTGTAAAATTCTCTGCAACATTGATCAGGATTAGTGATATGTCTAGTTCTATGATGTAACCTGCACACAAACAACTAGCTGGCAATGTAATGGCAATCAAGTCTCTGATTTTTAGGTTCTTGGTTGTTAATCACCCAACAAGCATACAAGGCATTGCTCTACCTCCATCCAATGATAGGAAAAAAATGCTATGTTATGAGATTGACTCACTACTTGGTTTTCTCCTCAATATTAGTTTGGTCTATGAATATCTTAATAAATCCCCGCAAGGGAAAAACTCTTCCCTGACTACCTTTTATGAAGTTGGTAGAGCTTAGCTAGATAGCCTCTCTGGATTGGAATATCAGTAACGACGAGATTTGGCTTACCCTCTAAGTTGCTCATCTCTAGCTGTAGTGATGAATATTGATAAAACTCAGGTTATCATGTAACGAACCTCCCATTCATCACGATAGCAAGGCTCACATAACAAAAAAGAAAAATTGTGTTGTGTGTGTAGGAAGGTAAACATGACATTACTCAAAAACGCAACACGATGACGAACACCATGCAAACAACTCACGCAACAACAACATAATGACCTAACAAGATTATGAATGACTACCTGCCCGTCCTACCCTACAATGGTTATGACCTCCAGGACACATAAACAACGCTCAAGCCCAGGTTCTCATTGATTTTGACCATTCAAGATCTCAGGGCTGGCAACTGTTCTAAGGAACGAGGTGTCTACATTCCCCCCCCCAACCCAAGCAGACCAAGCACATTAAAAGTTTACTAACCAGATACAAACATTAATTAAACGAACATCAACACCCTCAACATAAAATTAAGAAATTGTATTAGCTTAAAAGACGTTGCAATTTATTTAGTGTCAAATAACATTAAAAATTCCTCTTTTCTTTTACTCCACCTATATTAATTTAGCTATGAAAATCTATATCATTAAAGATAAAGGTAGTGTTGCTTGAACCCATCTATTCCTTCTTTCCTTCGACATATGTTTTCATTTGTTGTAACACATTTCAATACAACGAAATTCAATCAAATAAATGAAATAAAGATGTACGGTCATTTTACTTTGACAAGAGGGTTTTGAGTGTTTTTTTTTTTACCTAAATTTTCTTTGTTATATCATAAGGTTGTATTTTTAATAATAAATTAGACAATTTTTACTTATCACATCAACCTTTCCCTTTATAAATTAGACAATTTTTACTTCTTATCACATCAACCTCTCCCATCATTTCCTAAATCAAATATATTTTAATCAATATAATATATTAGGATTGTTTTTACTTCTGGTAAATTCAACCTTATCTTTAACCAAGCGTCCAACTGCCATTATAATAAGGAAATTAAAACACAACCAACATTGAAGGGAAAACGCAACCACCGCCTGAATGCAAATCATGGTCATTCCGGCAAGGGAACTCAGTCAGCGATCTAAGGCAAAAATCAAGGGTAAATACAGCAAGTTCTGACAGCAATCTAAAGGAAGAATTTCGTGGGTAAATACAACCCTCAAGGTCAACTTTTAAAGGCCATGATCACGGGCATCAACAACGGTCTCTGACAGGTTTTGGAATGGCCAAGTCGTGAGCGTTTATCGATGATCTCAGACAGGTTTAAAAGAAAAGTACAGAGAAAGGTTTAACCGATGAGCTGGTCTTCATGGTATGCCCCTCCCCCCACGCACATCAATGGATGAAAGGCCGACAACTCGATTGGGCAATGTCGCCCTTCTCTCAAGCCCTCCTCTACATAGATACGGTGATATGTTCTCGGGTCAAAGCAACCCCCATGCAGAAATGTGAACCTCGTCCAGCGAACAGAGCTTTAATGCCCCCGTTCAGTACTGTGGATAGAGAAGCGGACTCTTCCCGGCCAACCTCCCCATGTGACTTTGTTAACAGGTAGGTAATGGATGAATCTACCCCCTAGATGGACGCAACCTCAAACTGGATAAATCCTGGCTTTTCCAACAGATTTTTATTCAGGAAAAATCTGGCGAGCGAGTGCTGAGGAGAATACTTTTTCACAAACGCGAGCATTTTACAGTGGTCTCAGTCACGTTTGAATAGCAATTCGTGATCATGAAGCATCCATCTCAGAATAATTTGAACAGTAAAATCGTGGGTGAAAATAAAAGGAGAGAAAAGAAACAGTCATTCTTAAAACAAGTCATGGTAATTATGGAAACCACAGCCCTCATTCTCAGGTCAAATTCGTGGTCCCCAACAGGTGGTCAATCCAGCGGGCATACAATGAACTGCTAAAGGGATAAATCGTGGAATTCAAGGAAAACACATTCATTCTTAAGGCTTAAAACTGTCATTCAAAATCTCCACCGTCAAGAGGTCAACGCAGTCATTAGTTACTGCTGTTAAAATGATTTATCACCGAGAGGTATCCTTCAGGTAAATCACGGCCCTTGACCAAATCTGGAAGTAGCAACTCTACGCAAGTGAAAACATTATGATGACTAAAACAATGGATTGCAATTGACGCCCAAAAGACCAGTGCCTCCATCTTGGCCATACTGACAATTATTTCGTTTTGCAATCCATTGAAGTTCTCGCCTGAACTAAAAACTAATTCTACTCGATTTAGTTATTATAATTAACCGTCTTGATTAACTTAGATTCAGAATGAACAAACACAAACACAAGTGCAAAGTATCACGGCACCACAGCTTGAAGTCAAAAACTAAAAACTTAATATCAGTGAAAGGTATCAGGACGGCACTAGACGTTGATGTCAAAAGTATAGAAAATGGTACGATTACTTTAAGCATTAAGACACAGAAGTCTGGATTGACTGGGTTTAATAGGCCAGCCTCCACCACGTATTAGTTCCACAATCTTCACAAATCCAAATGAGAGTTGAAAAAGACTTTCCATTACAATTTATTAAACTTCACAACTAGATATTACAAGGAGCACAAAAATGAAGCTAAAAGATGAGAGAGACTTTTCATTCGTATTTATTAAACTTCATAAATGCATGCGGACTTTTAGATTTTTTCGTTTCTGCATTCGAGCGCTGTGCTATTTTACATTTGTTTTTATAAGGATCTCAAAATGACGGTAAAAGGGTATGTACATCCAAAATAATGCGTGGTTTGTGGAGTCTTATGCGGCGGACCTTAAGCACCTCCACATGATTTATTGCAAGTATTGTAAGTTGAGGGTTGGAATTTCAAAATGGCCAAGCCTGTAAAATTTGACGGTTTCGTGCACAAAATTTGACGGTTTAACCTGTTTTTACGAAGAATGTTGACGGTTTATGAAACTATTAACTGTAATTGATGGAAAAATTGGCGCTTGACGGAGAATTTGCCCGTCGAATTTCATCCCTATTATTATCTCAAATTCCATCCCTAAATTTTTAACAGTTTTACCCTTTTTTATGTTTTAACTTTTTATTCGTCATGTTTATGGATAATCCGTACATTTCTATCCTGATGATTACTGGAGTGTTTTTAACAATTATGAAAAGCAGGGTTTCCCGCGGATATGTAGGCTAGTATAGTATTGTGACTTTCTATGTTATAGAAGATATTTGAAGTTTACATCTGAGATCAGTCCGAGAACCCCATTTAAGGCTTGCAAACAAAACTTTGATTCAATGATAAAATTACAAAAGTATTAAACCTGTCAATACTTTCTATGTTGAATTAGAATATATTTTATCATTAAGAAATGTCAGTTTTATTAGTCACTGCAGAAATGAGTTTTCTTTGATTATGTATTAGTTTGGAGTTGATTAATAAAAAATAACAAATTGTTATAGTTAAACTTTAGATTTTGAATTTTATTATTTTGTTTAGATATTTAAATTTATTTATTTTTAATATGATTGGATCATTTTTTAAGGGTCTTATTGTAGAAAGGACGGTGCCATCATATCAGAAAACTTTATATTGATAAATGCATTACTACGGGTAAAGTTGTCCTTGAGACTATTTGTCATAAAATCAATTCTACAACCCAGGCCATATGTCTCACTCAAATATGCTCATGTTATGTCACTAAGTGTTTAATGTCAATCAAGGACCAAAACACTTCAAAGGAGTCTCGAAAACGATGTATGATTCTTGGTTCATGAACAAGGTTAAATGTATAGCGCATGTTAGACCACATATACATAATCGTTGAATTTGTTTGCAAAACAAATATGTATATAATATAGTTTGAAATTGATATTTTGAGCGATGGTTTGATTGTAATACAGGTTTTGGATGTTTTAAATATGTTCACCTAAATTGTAATATGATAATAATATAGCTTAGGATGAACATAAACTAAAAAATAACTAAAAATATTCACTAAAAAAAACTAAATTTTTTATTAAATATTCACCATAAAAAAACTAATAATTAAAATCTATATAGGAGAAATAATATATATAATTATTCACTGTAGTCGGGCAAACAAAATTTAATATTCGCTTGTAGGCGTATGTTAGGGGTTTTAGAAACCATTAATGGGAGTCGATTGCATAGGTATATTTTTTTATGTCGTTTTGAATGCAAGATTGTTTTCTATGCAACACGTGGGCGTTTAATAATGAGAGTCGACTGCATGGTATAGTTTTTTAATGTTTTTTTAAATGCAGAGGTATTTTCTAGTCAACAGGGCTCGATCCAATGCATTGATTCTTTGGCAGATGGCTCGATCTGGTGCATTAATTGTTTGGCAGCTACTTCATGTTTGCATGTTTTATCGTAACGTCCTGCTTTACCATACAACTCTTTACCATTGTAGTTGACTTCGGACGAATCGACCCTGCTCTCGAAGGTGCTTAGATTGTTTTGAACAGGCCCCCTACGCCTCTTCGTGAACGTGACATGCCTGGTCGAAACGTTAACATACAACAGGGAAAGGGAAAAGTTCCACCAACAGGCAATCTAAGATTGCAACAACAGGCGACCTCCATCTATAGTTTCTCTCGTGTAACTTTCAGTGTGGCCACAACTCTTCATGATTTCAAGAGCTTCTTCAACAAGACATCTATAGAAGTCAGAGTTCTTGTAACATATCCTTGTGTTGTGAAGTATCGATAGTGACAATATGCAGAGTTGCAACAGTAAGGTATGTGGTTACTTAGTATCTCTATGGAATCTTTGTTTAATGAGATATAGTTTTCGCAGTCATGGAAATTGTATGTAACCCAAACTACACTCGTTTTTTGGATTTCTAACACATTTTTTCATTTATTTTTATGTTGATTTTATGTTGATGTATGCAGTCGTCATGTAGCGGACAACCTTACACCATTGTTGTCGATCGTGGCCCCGATAAAAAAACCTGCAAGAGAGCTACATCAAAATCTATGACGTCGATCCCCAAGTCCTCTCGGCGCCATCCAACACCACCCTCCAAGTAATTATTTCTTTCCTTAAAATATAATGTCAAATTTTTCTTGGAACTGTGAGAGCATTCTAAGAAATAATTTAATTAACACCTTGGTTCTAAGTAGGTCAACTTACCAGTACAACTAATTGAACTGACCCCAACCCCTTCCCCTTAAGCGTTCATATAGTAAATAGGGTAGAGTAAATAACAAATTGCACTAATGTTCTATTTATTTTATTTACACCCTATGGATATATAAATCATAGACATAGTGTTAATTTTTTGACTGATGCAGCAGAAGAAAGACATTCTAGGAGACAAATTAGAGGGTTCAGACAAATCTTATTGCAATTTATATTTAAGTGATTTTGTTGACTTAGCCTCATCCCTCTATAATTGCACATGACTCTTGCAATTCATGTCAAAGTGTTTTTGTTAAGATAGTATCATCACTCTATAATTGCACACAACTCTTGAAAGTATTTGCAATGTTAGTCTTATAGTTTGGGCATTTCATATGTCTTGATGGCAAGTGTTTTTCCATAAAAATTGTATATATGCTTTCCATGGTTATATGAATTAAATGAACTTAATTTTTTTTTATTGTTTTTCTATACAGGAGCATCAGAGAATAGTAGCAAAGAAAAGTTGAAGTTAAGGGAAACAAAAATCAAGGTATGCACCTTTGAAACTGTATTTCTCTTTTTTATTTCTGGTTAGGTAATGCCATAAACTTAACCTAGGAATAATTTGAGTACCATAAATTACAAAAATGGAAAAACTAATAGATGTTGAAAGATACCAAATGAAAGAGCACTTCATTATACATAATAGCATTGATCATGTGTTGAATACCAATGGTCTTTTCAGATTACATGCATTCTCCTATACTCCAGGAGATTGCTTGTTTAATGCATTTCAAGTCCTATTACACTTTCGTTATTCATCAATTCAATTACGAAATGGATTAATAGATCATTTCTTATTTTGTTTAAACAATGATGATGTAGAAGCATTACAGTCATATCAATATAAACTAGCATATGATTTTTTGTACCAATTTCATAGAATTCGTGACGTTCAGACATACCTTCAAAAAATGAGATTTTTTGCATCTACAAATTTGAACCAAAATGAAATAGGCCTATGGGGAGATATATTTTGCATACGATGGCTAGCCAAGTGGTTAAATGTATCAATTGGAATTTGGTCCTTAACAAATAAAACAAGATATTTTCTATTTAATAAAGATGCAAATACAGAACAATATTGCATTTTGTTTCATGATGCAAATCATATCAGTGGTCACTATGAACCATTGATTTGCAAAAATGTCCATCTGCACTTTTGAAGAAATTAATATTTTCTTACTCTAATGTGAAAAGATCTTGAATGCCATTGGAAATGTATTATGCATGATATGCATCGTCATGGATTGAACAGAGCAACAACTAGTACATCTAATTGCAGGGACAATCTTTTTAGTGCAATTTGTTATTTGGTGGCAACAAACTTTGATGTACATTCTGTAAGACTTTATGTTGTGCAATATTTTTGCAATGCAATTATGAGTGGCGATCAAAATGCATTTCATTGCTTGCAACAACACCTAGTTGGCAATACCATACAGAATATGGCAATGCCTAGCAATTGGCAAAGGTAACTCATAAATATGGCAATTCCCTATGAAAAAGGGAAGGTAGAGGGCGGACCATTTTGTTTGCAATGAATATCAATCATATTCAAAGTAAATATCCGAGTGTGATCTTGCTTTCTAATAACATTGCGAACTTCTATTTTTCAAGTTCAAACTCTGACATAACATTTGATGTTATGTCATTTGAAACAGATGCATCACACATTCACTATGAACCACTACTAAAAGAACGATGTGAACATGAATGCATTGCAAATTGTGATCATCTTACAATAAGTCCAAACAAAAACATAAGATTGATTACCCTATGGTTAATGAAATTCCAAGTGCAAAAAGTAGAGTCAAATGCATATTGCTACCTGAACATGTACTAGAAAATCATCAACATATACAACATGTCCATAGTGAACAAACATTGACATTGACAAATAGTAATGACAAGTTTCAGATAAATTGTCATCAAGCAAAATCAAGCCCAACTAAAAAGCGTAGGCTCAATTATCACAAATTAAAAAAAAATGGAACGAGCAAAAAACAAATGCATTGACACAGTCTCTACTGAACATGGCATAGATAGAGATGTAGATGGACACTGTACATATTTTCTCAATGAAAAAACACCTCGTAGTCATAGGAAAAAAATGACATATCATAGATTGAAACAAATACCGTGTAGCAATGAAAACAAAATAGAAGCGTCAACTACCAAATATTTACATGTAAAAAATAAAGATGCAAAGAAAAATTATTGGAAACAAATTCAAGACACACCTAGCAACAAATGTGAAATATGTGAAGAATTGCATTTTGCAAAGAGCATTAAGTTTCTTACACATAACTTGGAAAAACATTATCTAAGCCTAGCATCAAATGACAGGTCGTTTTCAACTAAAAAGATATGTGCTTCTTGCAAAAGAGCACTTCAAAATGGAAAATTGCCAAAGTTTGCAACACCTGAACAGATAAGACGTAACGTGTCATTACCGGTTACAAGTACACTTTCAAAAATTGAAGAGAGACTTGTATAATTTAGAATTGCATTTGCACAAATTAGACAATGGGGTTATAAACAATCCCAAATGGGCTTAACTGGATCAATTATCAATGTACCTATCCAAATTGATATTGTGCAAAAAGCATTGCCACATTTTGTGAATGAAACAATAACAATCGCAACTGCATTGAAAAGGCGCTTGCAATACAATAATGCATATCAAATAGGAAAAGTACGTGTACACATTTTCATCAAAGAATTGAAAGAATTATGTTCTAGAACTTTATATAAGAATGAAAACATTTATATAAATAAGGATTGGAACCATGTTCTAGAACAAGACAATGATAAATCCATCGAAAATGCACATACTAATAATGAAAGTGATATAGAGAATGAATCAAAAAGTGAAATACCTACAGAGACATTAATACATGGATTCACAGAATCACAACGCATCCATGATTTCCAAGACAAGATCATTGAACTTGCACCAGCTGAAGGAAAACATCCACTTGGGATTTTCAAGGATAAATATG
>ML797281.1:95999-108613 GCA_009831015.1 Picea engelmannii | reverse complement strand
GTGTGCATCTAGTAGCTTGCCTTTTCCATAAAGGTGTGCATCTAGTTCTTTAGCAGGGAGAATATGCGATTGTGTAACCAAAAGATGAGTTGAGGATGATTCTTCTTGTTCTGGGGAAATGGACTGGAAACCTTTTCTTCAAATCAGTTTCTTCAGGAATTTAGACTGTAGAGTTTACTGATGAGACCTTTTGTGGAAATAAATAAGAACTAGGAATTGATTTGTCAGGAAGATATCTAGATTTTTCTGGTACTTTAACAATAGATTCCCCTATGTTCTTAAAAGCTTCACCTAATCTATCCATTAGTTCTTCATAGTTTCTTTTTGAAGAGTCTTTTTCACTTTCTAAAGTGTTTTTGATTTCAGAGACATGGGAATCGACAAGGTGTATACTAGAAGCAACTTGATTTGTAGAGACTTGAAGTTGATCTATTTGTTGCTTTCTAGCATAGTCATTGGTTACAAAAGTATGTGCTCACATCCCTCATTCTTCCTTGTGAATCATGAGGAGAGTAGCCTTAGTTTGTTTTTCCTCTTCTCCTAGAATGATTCCCTTAAAATGGGGAAAAGGAAAATGGGTCTCAGTTGTTTGTCCATCTAAGGCTTTCCATTTTTGTTTGGTACTGACACTTTCTTTGGAATACATCATTTGAATTGCTTCCTTTTGGAAAAGTTTGTACCATTTATACAAGGATATCCACAAATCCTTTATCGACATATGTGTTTGTCATTGCTTAGATAATTCTTTCTTTAGTTCTGCAGAAGTAATGACTTTAAATTCTTTGGATTGGGGATGGGTAAACAAATCCCAATTTAGCGTTCCATTAATCCAGTCTATGTTTAATATTTTTCTAGGACATCCAATCATAAGGGAAAATAATTTGTGCATCTCTGGGACTGATGGTTTTTGTAGTCCTGTGGGTAATGGACTTTCAAATCTGCAAGATGGAATTATTGCATCTATTTTTTCAATATACCTTAATCCATATCTTCGAGCTCCTGGTGGTCTACAATAGCTAAATATTTCTCTGAGTCTAGGATCATTTGTTTCTAGCTCAGGAATATGATGCATCATTAATACATGGATTTCATGTGGAAAATCTATGTATGTTGTATCAGAACACTTTGGATGAGGACAACTTTCTTTCGAGATCCAGGATGGAGGATAATCACTTATGGGATTATGGTTTTTATGTAAAGGAGAGCATACTTGACATTGGGTATTGACCATCTTAAGACATAGAGGACATTGTCTTGGAAGAATAGAAGGTGGTGCCATCCAGATGGGTTCATGAGTACAAATGGGTGGATCTATGCCTTCAAAATTTGGAGATGGAAAAGAATATGTAGATGAAAAGTTTAAAAATACTTCACCGTGTTGGTTGCTCTGAGAAGACTGGTTAGAGACAAGAGCAGAGCATAAACGACATTGGATGAGTCCTGGAATGGGTGGCCATTGAAAAATGGGAGTGTGAGAACATTCAGGTCTGGATGTATGTAATGCAGAATATGATGACTTAGAAGAGACAAACCTTCTTGGAGGAAATTGAATAATTGATTGAGTGAACTATCTTCTACAATATCTGTAGTATTGAGAGTAATTCTGGGTGAGGGCTTAGGAGCCTGCATTACCCATTCTGTAGGAAAATCTAATTTTTCCCATGAAATTGCTTGGGGAACAAGTTTGTCATTGTCTACAGAGGTATATACTAAGGTAGAACTCTCTGAATCTCTATTAGGTGCATGCAAAACTGTTGGACAAAGAGTGTTATTATATCTGAGTGTCAACTTATAATGGATTGCAATATTTTCATAACAAGGCTTCATATCATATCCTTTGGTGAGAACCTTAACTTGCAATATATCTTTTAGGTTTGGGTCAGTGAAAAAGACTCTGAAATTTGGATGACAGTCAAACCAGATAGGGCCTCTGACAAGATCACCTTGAACCCCTCCTATTAGAGCATGGACAAATTTGTTGAAATGATTATCAAGCACAACAATAAGAGTGAATGTAGGTATACCAGCTTTGTGCAAAGGTTCAATTCCTATTTTGATACATCAGAGATGTAAGAAGTTTGTGCTGCCTTTTTTTGTCTTCAACCCTAATTTCATCAAGGTCTAAGGTAGGGATAATACAATGATCAGATGCATTATGTTGGAATTCAGATATTGTTTCAATGATTTTTAATTTGGGAGGATGCACATAGTTGAAACATAAGCATATCATCATAAATATATTTAGTAGATAACTTAGGAAGTTTCCACCTAGGGAGAGGCTTTTCTTCTTTATATACTTGATTGAAACTATTCATTTCACATATTCTCATTGAACCAAACAAACGAGAAATAGTTGATATTTCATTTTTAGCATTCTGACTTTCTTATACTTCTTTCTGCTTCATTTCTTTATAAGACATAGAATGAGAAGTATTAGAACTTGAGGGAGAATCCATGGAACCTGGATTGAATCTTATACCAATTTCTTCCAGAGGCGTCCCTCAACGGGGAATGATGCTTGTTTTTTTATTTTCACCTTTTTTTGATGTTATGAACTTCTACACGAACCCTCACATTATCCTTCAAGAAGATTCAACACCTTTCCTTCAACAGACTCCCTGAGTGACTTCATTGTCTTAGAGGGGGGAAAAAGAAGGATAATAATGCTCCAGAATCCTAAGTAAATCTCGAGTGAACTTCGAATGAACTTTTACTCAGAATAAAATATATAAACATGCATTGCGGAAAGATTTCTATTAATTTTAGAAAATATTTACAGATCTTTTCATACTTACAAACTCAAATTCAGATCTTTTAACCATAGCACATTTCAGGATACCTCAAACCTGAGTAGAATATAGCTTGACCTTAGGAATTATCTGGAAACCCTTAAGCTTTTGGTGCTACTGGAAAACTCTTTAAACGAACTTGTGAGTCCTACCACTTTAGTTCACAGGCTCCCAACAGAGTATTTCCTGGGCAGACTATCAAACTCAAGACAGAAAAACTCGAAGATCAGACACGAGGAAGCTCAAAAGGAAAATACTAACCAACTCTTCAAACAGACTTGTGAGTTCTGCCACTTTCGTTCACAGGCTCCCAGTGGAGTAGTTCCTGCGTAGACTATCAAACTCGCAAAATAAAGACTCGGAGAAGTTCTCTGAGTTCTAAGGATTTGCATGAAAATCAAATCATACGAAGAATATACTAGTCATGATCACAATACATCCCCATATTATATTGTTGGGAATAGGCTCCACCAGTTTCCCAAGATTTTGAGTAAAGCTTACGTACTATGATTGTTCGTCCTTGGAATGATTGTGCAGAGATTCTTGTTTTTACAAGCCACTGGAGATGATGAGGTGCATACATTGACAAGATCGTGTCATCAATAATTTTGTCAGATTCAAAGAGATCACGGATTTCTCTTAGTGGAATATCTTTGGATGTGCATTCTATATTTAAGTATGTTGGGTCCACTGCATTTTTGTTGATGCCAAATTCTCTCCACCAATCCGATATCCAAACAGGATATAATTCCCTCATACTAGTATATACACTTATGAATTTAAATAATGTGAAATATGTCTTATTCCTATTCTCTTTCCTGAGAAAATTCCACCCTTCCTTTTTGTATTCATTGCAATTCATGTATGTTCCGAAGAAATTTTGTGTGGGATCTTGATCTGGCCAAAGAGCATAAGAGCGAGGTCTATCAAGTGAAAACTATTGATGACATAATCCTGGATATTATTATTAGACTGTTTCCAAATTAAGTTTATATGTTTGAAGGTGTAGCATAAAGTTGAAGTAGCATTAGTTGTAGCTATGGTCGATTTGTCATAAAGCATGTTTGGAATGTTTGTGAAAACTCTATTTCTCACCATTTATCTAGAGTTCCTGTAAAACATTGTATAATAGACTTACATGCTTCTATTTCATTTTTCCCTTTTCATGCACATGACTTTGTAGGAAACATACATTATATGACAGATTTGTCCTGTGGGAAATTTTCATTTGTAAATGTTTGTGCCTCTTGTAGCTTACATTTTCCATAAATACAAGTATTACATTTTCCATAAATACAAGTATCCAAAAGTTAGAAGGTTTATGCAAATTAAAATTATGTGATTTTATATTAAATAATAACTTTTTCCTTATATTGTTTAATTTTTTATATTGTCAAATTTTTAATCAAATTCTAAATAGATGAAAAATCTTATTTTCTACAAAATTTCAACTTATTATAAAACTATACATTATTTTAAAATTTTCATTTGCTTTAAATATTTTCATTTATTTATTTTTCAAACAATAATATTTACTAAGCATGAAATTTTAATTACTATTTAGTTAAAAAATAAAAAATAAAATATGTAAATTTATTTATTTATAAAAATTATCTTCATTTTATTTTTTTAATATAAAAATAATTTAATTTATAAATAATTAGTTTCTTGATAAATTTTATTAATTTTTTATAAAAATATATCTATTACTTAAAATTTATGTATTTATATAGTTTTAAAATTTATTTTCTTCACCTATTTACTATTATATTAAAATATATATTGAGTAAATTAAATTTTACTTGTATTTATGTATTTATATAGTTTTAAAATTTCTTTTCTTCTTATATTTACTATTATATTAAAATATATATTAAATAAATTAAATTAAATTTCATTTATATTTATTTATTTATATGATATTTCTTTAAAAAAAAAAATAACCTAACAATTTAATTTAAAAAAATCCGATAAACATACATCATTAAACATAAAAATAACACACCTAATACCAAAAGTTAAAAAATTATAACCTTGAATTGAGAGATGTCATATTGAAATGATTGATAGAATGGAGGAAATTCAAAAAATAAGACACCTAATACCAAAGGTTAACCAGTATTAAAAATTGTAACCTTGGATTCAGAGATGTCATATTGAAATAATTGAGAGAGAAGGATAGATAAAAGGGAAGAATTAATGAAGCATTTGATTTTATTGCTATAGAACACCACATTTCACATGGTCTAAGTATTATGAACGATGTATGGGGAAGGTGTGAAATGTATTGTTAGAAATACTATATTATTTTTCAATTAATAAAGTGAATATGAATGAATTAATGCATTGAACGGCCCATGCTTAAGACATCCGTCATTTCAACTGAATGAATTAATGCATTGAACGGCCCATGCAGAATTTTTTTAACAGCGTATGAATGAAACAAACTTAGACCGCTTACTATGCATAATAAATTTTTTAACGATTTGATAAGGTTGACAAGGTGATCCATATGGAATGGATGTATTGATGTAGAATTAATAATTATAATAAGAATAATATATTGTTAAGGTTATTGTTAAGTCAGAATTAAATGGTGTATGAAATTTTTTTGTTTGTGGTACAAGGGGTTTTCTTTTTTCAACATTTTGATTGGTAAATTCAATAGAGTTATATATATCCTACCCAATCAAATGGGAGAGTAGAATATAATACAGAAATATTCAATTACTTGTAAATATCAATACATTAGACTCTATTATATATAGTGTATAGGTTGTTATTAGTTCTAACTTATTCTAAAGATAACTGGAAAGGTTGAGATAATATCTCAACAACACACCAAACATGGATCTCACAAATCCAACTCTCAAACAACCTCCTAAAAATAAGATGTAGAGATTGATTCTACTTCTCAATACATTAGCAAGCATATTAAATAAGTAGGAATTATATATTCCAACACTCACCCTTAATGACTACTTATCTAAATATCTATGTGGTCATATCTTTAATTCTCTAGAAATCATTTTCAGCTGCATGGTTCATTCAACCATTCTTCCTCATACCTCTCCCTTCATCACACCATCAACACCTCCTCATGATTTAAACTTGTAACCTCTTAAAAAGAAACACATCTTCTTAATCATTAAACACAATCAATTTATTTTCATTTATGAACTAATAATACCTATAATAATATGCTAAATTCTAATATATTTTTTTGAAATTTTATTGTATTTTTAATTTTTAATTGATAAACTCTGCCTATTAAGAAGTTTTTAAATATGTTAACCGCACTTATATACCTGACGTAGTTGCCAACGAATCTGTCGTGTAGTCTCTATTGTGTAGATCCCTGAAACTAGGAGAATCCGAAACATAGCTGGTAGTATAATGGATGAGACCAATGAAATCGGAGGATCCCCTCAGATTTTCGGATTCTTGTTTGGAAAAAGAAGGCAACCTGGAGCCTACAATCTTCTTCATACAAGAAGGGTAATCTCCATGAATAACAGGCTCTACAAACCTGCTCAATCAGAGAAAGAATCTACACATCATAACAATGAAATTTAATCAGAAAACAGTGAGTGAAGGCATTTTCTGTTTCTGCCTTATTTTCAAGAAAGCAATGTCTCACCAACCAACTTGGAAGTCAATGGTCCTTTGAGTCGCAGCGATGTCCTCGGACGAGTTTGTCATGGGTACATACCACTCGGCCCAGATCGAGATGCCGATGGAGCCCTTTTGCTTCCTCTGCAGGTATAAATAGATCAAAGAAAAATTGTGATACTTCCAACGAGTCTGTAAAGTCCCAATAACATAAGTGGCCACAGGAACAATAAAACATTTGTGCAAGTTTTTGGATACCCGGCAAACAAGATATCAATGCCAAAAGATACGAAAGAAGAACAAAATCGATGTAAGGAATCTTAACATGATTACACTACAGAACCTGAAACTTCTGTCGGTAAAGCCCTACGGTTGCTGCGTGAGATAACAGAACATAATGACCAGCGATGTATGGTTCCACTGTGGAGTTACCAGCACTACAGTTGCCCACGAAACCAAAGGGATAAGAACATCTGTTAGGTGGCCAGAAACCAACATCATAACCAAAAGTGGTAAATCCATTGGCTTCGTTAAAAGTTGTCCAGAACTTCACTCTGTCGCCAAATTCTCTAAAACAAACTTCTGCGTATGCTCTGAAATCCTCCCTGCACCCAAACATGCCATTGCAAACTGTGAACGATGTGCATGAGAGAGAATAGATTGTGAATTATTATAGTTTATCAATAGTACAATGAAATAGGATAGAATTACACTATCTGGATAGAATTATTATAGTCACAGAAGTCTGGATCGACTGGGTTGAATAGGCCAGCCTCCACCAGGTATTTGTTCCACAAGCTTTATAAATCCAAATGAAAGCTGAAAGAGACTTTCCATTAGAATTTATTAAACTTCACAACTACATGCGAGGCTTGAGATATTACAAGGACCACAAAAATGAAGCGATAAGTGAGAGTTTTCATTTGTATTTATTGAGCTTCATAATGCATGCGAGCTGGGATATATTTTTGGTTTCTACCTATAATGATCACAAAGAAGTAAGCTAAATATGCAACCTTTTGAGTTTCCGATGGCCGCATAAGTCGCTCGCATCTCCGACCTCATAGACATTTGTGCCTCACTAGGGCGTAGACCTCCCCTCTCGCGCCGTTCGCCATTTCCATTTGATGGTGGATAGATGTATGCATACGATAAATGGGCGGGAAGTCCACCACGGCCGGGTGATATATGGGACGCTGTGCGTGGAGGCGTTCAGGATAAGTAGAGCCATAACCTTGCTTGAAGACGGTAATGGCCTTGCCGTCAGGCTGGCAATTTACAGTGCAGCTGCTTACCAGGCGGACATCGAGAGGCTTTACCCAGGGGAGCCAAGGTTCCCGTCAGGGAGCCCTGTTTTAAACGCGCCGCTTACGGTAGCATTCGTGTTTGCGTGGAAGAAAGGAAACGTCTTCAGAGAGAAAAAGTGGGACTCATCAATAGCGTCTCTATGCCCATCTTCCTGCATCCTCAGAATTCGCAAGTCTTTTTGTGAAGGCAGAGGAGATTATCAATAAGGTAGAGGAGATTATCAATAGCTAATTGAAAACGGAAGAAGAGAAGAACTGGATTCTGTTGAAGGTATTAATTTCTACCTACCAACAACCACCAAACTTCGAGAGAGCTCAAACGTTTCCAATATTTTCTTCAAGAATGCTCTGAAACTTCGAGAGAGCTCAAACGCTTCCAATATTTATTTTCTTCAAGAATGCTCTGGATGTTCTAATGTTTTCCAAAGCCTCTATAAATACGAGACAAATGTAATTGTGTTAATTAGATCAAGCAATAGAATTTCTTCTGTTTGTTTGTTACTGTCTGTTTGCTTCTGTCCCCTTCATTTGGTATCAAAGCACAGGACTGGGCTCACTCCCTCACGGGAGGGCCCAGGATCCTGAGAGAAGTCGCCCAGCACTGGAGAGAGCACGCAAAGTGGTACTCTGCTTGAGAGCCTTCAAGTGTTAGCGAGCTGTTGGAGAGGAAGTCGCAGCTTCCAGGTTAGCAGAGAGTCCGTAAAGAGAGGCCAAACCCATTACGCCCCTGTGCATGAGGGACGATTCTGCTTCATCGTGGTATTTCTCTGTGCAATTGCTGAGGATCCACGGAATTCATTGTGTTTTCGTTCTTGGAGCTGAAGGGGTGCCACCATCGAGGGAGCGAAGTGGAGGTTTCCGATAAATCAAAGGGTCAAGTGTTGGGAGTATAGGCAGCTCCCAGGCATTGTTGTTTACCAAGTACGAGTAAGGTGTGGTGAGCGGAAGAGAGACTTATGCAAACCCTAGCCGCCGTTGGAGGAGGTTTGCATGATGTTGAGGTAAACGGCAACAACAGTAGCACTCAAAGCATGAGGGCCGAAAGCTTAAGCAGAGCCGTGGCAAAAGAGAGAGTTGTCGCTGGAGACGATAATCGAGGAAGGAGAGCAGGGATAGTAGCTCTGCTCTAATCCGCCAGTTCTATAGACATTCCCCATACTACGGAGTTATTCAAATCTCGCGACCGAGAAGTATATCGTGTTGGTGTTTTTGCTCGGATTTCTTGCCCTCGAAGCCAAGGGAGATGCAGCCGCAAGAGCCCCAAATCCAAACATTTGCAGGTTCTGATCCGGTAAAGGAACTGGAGGATTTTAAGTCAAAGGCATCCTCGCTAGAGTCAGTAATTGAGGAAAAAAAAAATCTGGTTTAAGAGAAAAGGAGTCGCTCATTGTTGAAAGAGAGAAATTACCAAAATAGAAGTGGGTTTGATTGTCAGTTTTATTTCAATATGGTAAAGATGGTGAAGGCATGGTGGCATGGTTATATATATTGAATATATGTTAATGATTGTATCTCATAAAAAAAAAAAAAAGCGCTAAAAGGGTGCATGTTCCCTCCTATTACTAATGAATGTGAAAGATAGGTGCATGTTAGCCACCTTACATTACATTGTTGTAAGTATTGTTTT
The DNA here is from genome assembly GCA_009831015.1 of Picea engelmannii. Classification (NCBI taxonomy): domain Eukaryota; kingdom Viridiplantae; phylum Streptophyta; class Pinopsida; order Pinales; family Pinaceae; genus Picea; species Picea engelmannii. The sequence goes on along the minus strand of ML797281.1, from coordinate 99,278 downwards.
AAATGGTGACTAGAAGGGCACACAAAGGTCTTGTGTATGTAAAAAGTTCCTCCTTTGGAATTGTAAAAGGGCATGGAGTATATAGAGAAGTTATTTGGAATGTTCATGTAGGATTTTCTCTTGTGAAGAGGAACTTAAGTCAAGTTGTAAGAGGTGAAAGTTCAAGTGAGAGAAGGTCAAGATCAAGTGTATGAGTCATGTGATTTCAAATTGGAGTTGGATAATATTTGGCATATATTGTGTTAGGATATGTATAGTGATAATAAGCAATGGGCGTATTGGGCATATTGAATGAGTTCATATGTAATGGGCTTGTAATTTGTTGGGCATTTAGTAAAGAATGTGGAATTTTTGTACCTGAGATGAAATGATGCATATATGTTGTAAGGCGTGAATAATCGATAGTACCCGACACCCTAGAGTCTTTTCAGTTGTAAATCTTAGCCATAGGCATAGGCAAGCTATATTCCCCAAGAGGTTGTTGGTCCAAAGTTGTAAAGCTTAGCCATAGGCATAGACAAGATATATTCCCCAAGAGGTTGTTGGTCCAAAGTTGTAAAGCATAGCCATAGGCAAGGCAAGCTATATTCCCCAGGTGTTGTAAAGTTTAGCCATAGGCAAGACAAGTTATCATGTAGCATGTATCCCTCTTAATCATAAAAAGTGGATGTGGCATCAAGCTGTGGAATTAACCACTAGTTAGGTACGAGGGTGGCAGGTGTACTCTTATCTAAGTTTGATGGTGATCGGAGAAGTTAGATCTTCGATTAAGGGGAGGAATGTGAGATTAAGTAATCTCAAAGCGTGAGCTGATTGGGACCAAGTTATGACTAAAAACGTCTAATGTATTGATGAACCATGTATGTGAAAAGTATACCTAGAGAACTGGCGAGTACAGCGGATGGTACCCATGTATCTCGATAGATGGATCTCTTTTTATAAGAACATCAATGATCAGTTGTTTGCAGGTGCAAAAGGAAGATGTAAAAGTTCGAGCATTAATCAATGTTATGCATGTACAAAGAAGAAGCAAAAAATGTTTGAGGATGAAACTCAAGTGAGTTCGTGTTGTGTAAATCAAATTTCCCATCATGCAAGGTTCGTGGTCAGCCAAAAAAGAAATCACTTGATGTGATGGTTCTTGAGCATTGTAATGGGATCACATTGAAGGAAGCCCAACCATATGAAGATAGATACTGAAGATGATGACATGACTCAGATAAAGACCTAGCCAAGACATATAGGAGGAGACATTGTAGATCAAAGGAGCAACTTGCAGACATATTTACAAAGGCTTTAGCACAAGACCAATTTGAGTATTTGAGAGAAGTATTGGGCATTATAAATATTGATGTAAGATGCAATTAGTAGTAGAAATTAGGGGGGGGTGTTGGAGGTATTAATTTCTACCTACCAACAACTACCAAACTTCGAGAGAGCTCCACCGACATCCACCAGACGCTTCCATATATTTCCTTCAAGAACGCTCTCGATGTTCTAGTGTCTTCCAAAGCCTCTATAAATACGAGGCAAATGTAATTGTGTTGATTAGATCAAGCAATAGAATTTCTTTTGTTTGTTACTGTTTGTTTGCTTCTGTCCCCTTCAGATTCGTGCATCATACGTGTATGCATATCTTCAGGGAATGCAACAGGAACAGTTCTTCTTTGCAATGTTGGAGAACCGCATTCAGAGGCCATCCAGAGCATTGTGCCTGGGGATATTCTTACTTTTCTTATCGTAGTCGGGTAGTTAGTAGGGCAGCAGAGTGAGGAATTCAAGCGTTGGATAGGGGATGAATGTCAAGCATTTATTCAACAACATGGATCATACAAGGCAAGGGACGCATGCATCAAAGTCTTCGACAGACAAAGTGAAGATGTTCTCAAAGCCCTCGTTTTACAGCATTGCCTTTTTTTAGTAATAGTAGACCTGTCATAGCTATTATATGAACATATAGATATAGGAGACGAACATCAGAGTATCATTTGTAGGCTTTAGATTTTGTTGAAACCTTTGAATTAAATAAATAAATTATCTTGATAGTGATGGTTTTTGACAAAATATCAATCGAGTGTTGCGCATTGGAGTAAATGCCAAATTTTTGCCTGAACATTATCCATTCATTCCTGCAACAGTAATTTCTAAGACCGTTCATATAAATTATTTTGGCTTGCAAGTGAAATCATTTTTGTAAAACTCATATTATAATTGGTGTGAAATAGATGTATAAATGGAGGCAATATTATGGTTTTGTTAATTAATTGAACCCTTTATGTTTCTTTTTTCTGGACAAAAATGATTAATTATGAGAATTGCATTGTTCCTGTGTGCGCTCACAAGAGTTTACGATAATCATAAAAGACGTAGACTAAAGGTTCTAAGTTTACTTTTTTCTTTTTTAACAAATTTCATCTAAAGTCTAAATCTATCTACTCTAACTAGAAATTTAGTTGTAATTGAAAATTTCAATAACAGATTGAGATTATATATTCTTTTGGTGTCTATGTGTTTCATTAGAAAGATAGTAGGAAATGCATATTAGAAAGATATTAAGAATTGCAGATTTCAATGGTTGACCAAAATTATATATTCTCTTGCTGTCATGACTCTTTTTGAAAAGGATTGCTTCCATGACTCTTTTTGAAAAGGGTTGAATTGATTTATGTATTCAAAAACATAATTTGAAAACTGTAAAATTGCGATTTCACCAACCATTCCATAGATAGTTTTTGGGTGATATTTGTCTAAAAAATCATTTCATTGATAGTTTATGGGTGATAATTGTCTAAAACAAATTTAACTTTGAGACCATGTCTTCCAACCAATCTAATCTTTTTTCAATTTTTAATTGTCTAATTGATAGTTTTTGGGTAATAATTAGGTAATAATTGTGTAAAAAATCAATCAAACTTTACTACGCCTTCTAAACAATATAATCTTTCCAACCAATATAATCTTTTTCAAACTTTGAGACTATGTCTTCTAACCAATATAATCTTTCCAACAAATATAAAATCTTTTTCAATTTTTAATTGTCAAAAAAATCATAAACATAGAATGTTTAGACTATGCCTTCCAACCAATATAATCTATATAACTCTTTAGTTGTTTGGCATTTATGTTATTTGGAATGATGTTAGGGTCCTAACCCGCACATAGGTAGATTAATATATTTGGATGTAATAAAGGTCAATATTAATAAGGCCTTTCAATAAAATAGAATAAGGTGGATGTAAGAAGACCTAATAGAAGCTTCTGCTTCTAGAAGGATCTTCC
>ML797281.1:40808-90333 GCA_009831015.1 Picea engelmannii | reverse complement strand
TAGAATAAGGCGGATGTAAGAAGACCTAATAGAAGCTTCCGCTTCTAGAAGGATCTTCCTCTAGATGCTTCTCTTGATAGACATTTTGTATAAATAAGGGTCGAGGGTATGAAAACCCTAGCTTGGAGATTATTGTAACAGAGAGTTGCTCGATTGGAGGTTGCCCCCTCGAAGAGGCCTGTGAACATTGCTTTCTGAATCAAAGTGTTATTTCTATTACTGTTCTTATATCATTTCTATGTTATTGTGGAGATTATGCTGGATATTTTACTGTTATTCTGCCATTTCTAGCATTTTGTTTCTGTTCTGCATATTTTATATATCTGGTATCTTGCAAATGAAAATTAAAAAATATAGTCTTCTAACCAATATAATATTTCCAACCAATATAATCTTTTTCAATTTTTAATTATAAAAAAGAAAACATAAACATAGAATGTTTAGACTATGCCTTCCAACCAATATAATCTATATAACTTTTTAGTTGTTTAGCATTTATGTTATTTGGAATGAAAAGTAAAAACTAGTCTTCTAACCAATATAATCTTTAGAATCAATATATATTTTTTCAATTTTTAATTGTCAAAAAAAATACTATGCCTTCCAACCAATATAATTTATATAACTCTTTAGTGGCTTGGCATTTAGGTTATTTGGAATGAAAATTAAAAATATATATATTAAAATTACTTAGCATGTTTCTCATGTAAGTGTAGCTTTTAATATTGAAATTACCTAGCCATTTTTAATTGTTTGGTATTTATGTTATTTAAAACTAAAATTTAAAAAAAAAAATAGTAAAATTACTTAGCTTGTTTTCCATGTATGTGTAGCTTTTAATATTGAAATTACCTAACCATTTTTAGTTGTTTGGCATTTATTTTATTTGAAACTAAAATTTAAAAACAAAAAAATAGTAAAATTACTTAGCCTATTTCCCATGTATATGTAGCTTTTAATATTGAAATTACTTAATGTGTTTCTCATGTATGTGTCAACCTCCTCTGAAATTGTCCATATAATAATTTGTGTAGCCTCCTCTGAAATTTTCCATATAATAATTCTTGAGGAATTCTGAGACCGACTTGATGCATATTTTAATGCAAAAGTATGAATCTCGAGTTTCATACGAAAATCTCAAATACATGTCAATACATTTTTTTAATCTCTCTGAAAATGCACTATTTACTCTCCTCTCTTTCTGTGAGAGACTGAAATGGCATTTTTTTTATGATGATTATTTTTACTTCTTAATTTGGGGATGTGATTATGGATAACTGCGGTGATTTTTTCTACTCAATCATATCCTTGATTTCAAACTGAGGTTAAGTGAAGGTTTCAGCTTTTCTACTCAATCATATCCTTGGTTTCAGACTGAGGTTAAGTGAAGGTTTCAGCTCAAGCATATTCTTGGTTTCAGACTCAGATTAAGTGAAGGTTTCTTCCTAAGCACATCCTTGGTTTCAAACTGAGTTGAAGTGACGCTTTCTTCTCAATCATATCCATGGTTTCAAACTGAATTTACTTTCTTAATATTCTTTTATCAGCATAATAATTAACAACATAGAAACAACAACATACTAACAGCATAATAATTAACAACAATATAATGATAGAAGAAAATGCATAAGGTATTTACCTCAACCTGAACCTTAGTTGATTTAGCCCTTTCCTAGTTGATGATGTTGATTTTTCCCAAACTAAGTATTAACCTCCCAGCCAACTAGGCATAGTCTCTTCGGTTGCCTAGCTCTAGGAATCCTTGTGGTTTCCTGGCGCTCAAGCCCAAAATTCCCAGTAACAATTGTGTCCTTGTGAGAGTCCTCATGCTAAACTTTTCACTAGAACTCCTTCTTTCCTTTCTTCCTCCTCCTTCCCCCAAATTTTCTTACCTTCCAAAAACTAAAAGATCCCCTTCCCCAAGTTTCCCCCTCTCCCTTATCCTCCTCCCTCGAATCCCACTCTCTCCTTCCATTTCTCCAACCGCCTTATCCCCCATTAATTCCTCAACCACCTTATCCCTCCCATTAATTACTTCAACTACCAATTTTAATAATATTATAATAAAGTCTCCATAAATTTATTTTAATAATTAATTAAATTAATATTTATCATTCATGATAATTACATAGTTAATTAGGGTTGTTACATACACCCATCCTTCAAGAAAATCCATCCCAAAGTTAGAGTAATTTATAATACAAGGGTAATGACACATGGTTCATACATCCACATCAAATAAACAACATTATCAGTAAAAAAAAAAAAATGTATACATACTAGAGTACATGTGCAAGGAATGCATGTGTAGCTAGCACATACAAGACTCATGCATGTACTAATGACAATAATTATCACACCTATAGTAATTCTTGTATGTGTCCAATCCAATCAACAAGACCATTCATTTCATAAAAGATAGTAAACCAATTAAAATGTTCGCAAAATCCCTCAATTATAATAATTTAGCACAACAACGTTCATTTAGATAATTGTAGTTTAGTTAAGAAATTATGAATATACATATATACATATTTTATTTTCAAAATGGGGGAAAACAATAAATTCTACTATAAGGAGAAATCCCCACACACTCTCAACTATTTCTATTCATCCTTCCTCCCTAACTTACTTTCATCTTCCATCCCTATCCTTCCTCTGATGGACTATCTTGGAGCATCAATTATATTGACCTAACCCAAATAGAACCCATAAGCGGAAGTGTCAACTCTCTTGACCAAGCTTCTCCAGCAGGCAACTGACAGTCATCATCACATGTCTAGGAGAGCGTGAGCTAACACCATCCTCCCATGACTCCAGGTTTCAGAGGATACACAGTGGGAAATGCCTCCACCCCTCCTAATAGGACTAGGGTCCACACCCTACCATGGAATATACAGTGGAGTTGTGTTGTTGGGAATTTTGTCATCATATATTCAGTTTTAGGCAGTCTCATCACCTGAAAAACCTGTACTGGTCCATATATCATAGCAATGCATTCAAATCAACATAATTTCACATACAAAGATCCATACCATATTGTTTCTCAGTCGATGTTCACGACATCAACTTTTATTATCATTATCCTTTGACTATTTCATAGCCCATTAACTTGCAGATTAGTCTATAACACAAACTCATACATATCTATGCATTATCATCATGCAAATGCATTCAACCATAATCTCAATTCAGTATCCATGTACCAACAACTTTAATTGTCAAAATTTTCAAGTTAGAAATAGATCGCATAATATCGTCATAATTCAAATAAAGTTAAACATTCATACAATTGACATTCACATAATAGATTGCATAATATCCATCATCATTCAAACAACATTAAACATTCATAGAATTGTCATTCAAATAATAAATTGCACAATATTCATCATCATTCAAATAATTTTAAACATTCATAGAATTTGTCATTCACATAATAGATTCATACGTCTTAAAAGTTCAAGTGTATCATTAATAGTTTCATGGTGAATAGAAAATAAAGGTGATTAGGCCTTAGGTAATTCTAGTTGTCTAAGTCAAAAGGTGGCATTACATACACCCAACCTTCAAGAACATATTCCCTAGGTGGTCAAAAAAGTGAGGGATGATCTCGTTGTAAGGTCTCGGCATCCTCCCAAGTAGCATATCCTGGGCTACACTTGTCCCACTAGACCTTAACTTGGTCTACCAAACGGTTCCTGAGATGTCGGACCCTACGGTACAATATGCGTAACAGTTCTACCGTGAGGGTTCCCTCATCCGATACCTGTAATTCCTTCCAATTCAGTTTATGAGACTCGTCAACAACATAATGACGTAGAATAGATACATGACAAACATTATGAGTTTTATGCAAGTGGGGTGGCAGTATGAGACGATAGGAAACAAGTCCAATTATCTCTTGGATTTTGAATGGTCCTATAAATCGAGGTGACAAATTTGTCCCCTTCCCAAACTGAATGGTACTCTTATTAGGCCTGATACAAATGAAAACTTGATCTCCCACTTTATAACTTCGGTCAGTCCTATGTGCATCAACATAACTTTTATGTCTATCATGTGCTTCCTTTAGTCTCTACCTAATTTGAATCACTTGTTCCTCCATCTCTTGAATCAATTTTGGCCCAATTGTCACTCTGTCTTCTAACCTTTCCCAACTCAACAGTGTTTTGCATGGCCTTCCATACGGAGCTTCATAGGGTGGCATTCCAATGGAACTATGAAATCTGTTATTGTAGGCGAACTATACCAAAGGTAGGTACTTCTCTCAATGGGTTTGATTATCCATAACATACATCCTAAGAATGTATTCCATAACTTGATTTAATCTCCCAGTTTTCCCATTTGTTTTAGGATGATAATTTGTGCTTAAGTTCAACTGAGTCCCCAACGTTGACTGCAAACTTGTCCAAAACCTAGAAGTGAATCTGGAATCCCTATCTGAAATGATGTTCTCGAGTAACCCATACAAACGGATTACCTCACTTACAAACACGCGTGCCACATTAGTGACATCATAAGTGTCTATGACCGGAATAAAATGAGCACTCTTGGTCAACTTATCAACTATCACAAGAATGGCATTGTGTCTATGCGATGTGAGCGGCAATCCCACAACAAAATCCATAGAAATGACTTCCCATTTGGACATAGGGACATCATGTGGTTGTAGGAGACCTGTCAGGTGGTGGTGGTCAACTTTCACTTGTTGACACTCTAGGCACTTGGCGATGAAATGGACTACATCATGCTTCATGCCTACCCAGAAGAAAATCTTCTTCATGTCTGCGTACATTTTCTTCACACCTGGATGTGCACAATAAAGTGCTCTATGGGATTCCTTGAGTATGATGCTTCGAATATCCCCACCTTCGGGAAACTACTTGGATATAGACTTCTCTTTCAAGGAGACGGGGGTTATGTCCCTAGCTCGCATCCTAGTTTCACTAAATATTAGAGGATGGCTACGCAAGGAACTCAACATCACGGATCAGGGACACACCAAGGCTCAAATCATCGACTATGAGGACATTCCATTCCATTGTCGATGTTGTCATGCACATGGGCATATACTCAAAGACTGTCCACAACCACTGAGAGGACACCCCACTCACAATCGTCTCCCCATAACAGAGAACCTACATCAGGGGATTTCCCCCTTACTGTCAGCTTCTCCCTCCACCTCCTCCACAAACTCATAGCACTCAATGGACAGATCTACCTCGTGAGTAGAACAGACATCAGCGGGATCAGTCGTAGGCTCATTTCACCAAGAACTTGGACGGACCCCCCCTTTGGCTCAGGATTTAGCTCTGCTTCATCCTATAGGTATTATATAGTTTCCCTCCTTTGAATTGTTTCTAAATTTAAAATACTCTATCCCTCTACCTATTCGAGATCCCCTACGGGCCTTCAAATATTTCAAAATTGATATCCCTTCCACACTAAGACCACTCCCCCCCCAACCCCCTCCAAAATGTCATGCCCCTTCTCCTCTCCTCACAACCCTCCATAGATCCCTTTTCCCCTCGCTCCCCCCCCTCCCCCAATTCCCCCTCCTTCCACTACGACCGAAGATCACAAATCTAAATCTTCAGAAGAACCCACCATTCTATTTTAACTTAGAAACAAAACTATACGTGGACCCCCTGCAAAACATCTGGGGCTCGGATCTAACCTAGATATTAGCACATAAAAAAGAGGGTGGGTCCGCACATCCTTTCTTTCAAAAGCACAATCTAGGGAGTGTTTAGATATCGCTCCAGGATACCAACAATATATTTTTGGGGCACTTAGAGTGGTGCAAGCCCCTGGGAGGGTTACCCCATGAAATTGCTCCACCTAAATTGCAGGGGTCTGGCGAGCCCCCACATGAAATCCACCTTGAAACGGTTGATCAACACACAACAACCGGACATCATACTTCTACAAGAAACAATGGCAGACTCCTCATCTATCTCTACTACCCTATCCTCTCTGCTTCCAGGATGGATTTTCTTGGGGTTAGATGTTGTTGGCAGATCTTGTGGCCTAGCCACGAGGTGGCACACAAAATCAATCAAACTACTCAACTCTTAGGGCCTTTCTAGCAATTGATATTTTTGTGGAAGGCATGGGAAAATAATTCAGGATTCTCAATGTCTATGGCCTCTATCTTGACAGAACCCTCTTCTGGGAAACACTTCTCAATCTCAAGATCCTGAAGGTCGAGAACTTAATCCTGGGGGAAAATCTCAACTTCTCACTTGGGGAGGCATAAGTCAGGGGTCCCTCAGCGTGTTTGAATCAACTCACCACCAGGATATCACATCTTTTGTCGACCAATGGGTTTTTGGACATCGCACCCAGAAAACTAAATCGGACCTGGAGGAACATGCACACAGGGGAAGCAAGGGTGGGAAAACGAATTGATCGATTTCTCGTAGTTGAAGAACTATTGGAGGAAAATTTCCAAGTAAGGAAAGGGATTAGGGAAGGAGGCATATCATATCATTCCCTGGTCTAGCTCAATTTGGAGAGCAGAATTCACAAACCCCCTTCACCTTTTAAATTTAATGCCACCTGGTTCGCAGATGATATTTTATGAGATCTGGTTCAGACACACTAGAGGCCTTTTGACCCCAGCCTTGGAACTCTAGCGGGAATCCACTTTGCGAGAAATCTCAAATTTATCAAGTCTCTAACTATCCCTTGGGAAAAGGAAAAAAGACAGAGGGAGGAAAGAGAATTACGAACCAAGGAAGATCAAATTGAAGCCATTTATTAGGACGCAGATGTGGGTTTCCTCACCGACTCATCCAAGGATACCCTAAAATCCTTGGAATCACGTCTTAAACAACTCCTAGCCGATCAAGAAGCAACCTGGAGACTAAAAAGTAGGGCTATCTGGCTATAACAAGGGGATGAAAATTGAGTGGCTCAGGAAGGCCTACACAGTCTGAAATCTCTTCGGTCCAAAGGAGTGATACTAAAAATTGATCTCTCAAAGACCTTTGATCGAGTAAGCTAGTCCTTTATAAGACTAATACTCACACACCTAGGGTTTGAGGTACCCTTCATCAGATGGATAATGGTCTGCATATCCTCAATAACTTTTGTGGTCCTGATCAACGGAGCAACCTCCCCTTTCTTCTCTTCAGGAAGAGGCCTAAGACAAGGATGCCCCCTCTTCCCTCTACTATTTCTCCTTGTTGCAGAAGGGTTAAGTAGGGCCTTGATCTCATCCATCAACACGGGGGACTTCCAAGGTATTAAAACCTCTCCCGATCTCAGAATCACACATCTACTCTTTGTAGATGATGTACTAATTTTCAACAGTGGAAAACCAAGAGATGATGAGACCCTGGCAGTAATCCTTCATCTCTTTGGGGATGCATCAGGAATGATAATCAACTCACAAAAATCCACATTATCATTTAATGGAATTGATTAAGCCACTGCAGCTCTCTATAAAACACTCTTCCCCTACCCTTTATAGGAACTCCAACAAGGGATAAAGTATCTAGGCTTCCAACTCAAATCAAACAATTATCACAAAAGGGATTGGAGCTGGCTATTGGAGAAACTAGAAAAAATATTATCTCTTTGGATATTTCGTTGGCTCTCTAGAGCAAGAAGACTGACCCTGACGAAATTTGTTTTGGAAGCTATCCTGGTCTACTGGATGTCTCTCTCTTGGATACCCAATGGTGTATTAGAAAAAATATGAAGACTTTGCTTCAGGTTTATTTGGTGAGTATCGAAGGACTGCTACACCCTCGCTTGGGGAAAATGGGATCTACTGGCCATCCAAAATCTCTAGGGGGTTGGGGGCTAAAAAAAATATATATTTTCTCAAAATCCCTAATAGCCAAAACTTGTTGGAGACTTATCACTACCGACAGTTTATGGACTCAAGTGGTCACCCACAAATACAGAAAACCAGGATTGGTAGGGGATTGAATACATCAGGAAAACAAAAACATTCCCAACTGCTCCATTATATGGAAGGTCGTTATCAATTCATTCCATGTTATCGGGGACGGACTGGCTTGAAAAATTGGAAGGGGTGATAAACTACACATCAGTTCCGATCCCTGGCCAGGAAGTGGAAATTCCCACTCCCTATCATAGGAATTACAGGACCATCTACATACACAGGGGCTTTACAAACTAAATCAAATCGTTGACCCAAGATCCACAAACATTTGGCATCAAGGCTCTCACAGTGCTAAAACTCTCGGGATGGAAGGTGACTTAAAAAATCAGTGGGACAATTATTTATTTGCACTCCAGAGGGACCACATAAGACTCCTATATTTGGATGACGAGTTGGTTTGGAAAAAATCCCCACATGGTGTATACACAACGAAACTAGGTTACACAGCCCTCAATGTCGATCATTTTCTGGAGGAACCGAGTTGGTGGTGGAAAGGGCTATGGAAACTTAAAGCCCCTCTAAAATCCAAACTATTCATGTGGACTGCACTTTTAAACAAAGTACCAACCTAGGACAAAATGAGAAAATGCCAGATTGAAGGGCCAGGTTGGTGCTCTTTATGCAAAGGGGATTCTGAAACAATAAACCACATCCTCATTACCTGCCCGTTTACCAAAACATTCTGGAGGGATGTCACTCTATTATTGCGTCAAAGATGCGATTGGTATGTATAAACATTGGATTCCACTTGGAAATCCTGGTTACTTGAAGTCTCCCACAAGACACTAAAATATATGCCTCTTTTAATAAATTGGGGAGTCTGGCTGGCTAGGAATAGAGCAATTTTTCAGGAAAAAGCCACGGTATCCAATCTTGTTGCAACCCAAAGTCTTCCCATATTGAAACACTTCCCACGGGAAAGGAATGTACCCAGCATCCAAATCTCTCTGCCTACAACCATATATCACTCCATAGCCTGGGCATACTTTGATGGGGCTTCACAAAATTCACTTTGTGGGGGGGGAACCCACCTTCACCTCACAGACACACACTCTTTCAAAATAAAAATGGGACTAGGGAAAGACACCAACAACTATGTTGAATTGATGACTCTCCTCCTTCTACTCAAAACAACAAAAGAATATGATCTAAAATCCATACAACTATTTCATGATTCATTGAATGTAATAAACTGGGTACAAAAAACACAACATTGTCACAATATTTTATTGCAACCTATTCTGAGGGAGATTCACATTTTGTTGGATACATTCTGAGGGAGGCTAAGTAATTTCAATATTAAAAGCTACACATACATGGGAAACAGGCTAAGTAATTTTACTAATTTGTTTTTAAATTTTAGTTTCAAATAACATAAATTCCAAACAACTAAAAATGGTTAGGTAATTTCAATATTAAAATCTACATATACATGGAAACAAACTAAGTAATTTTACTAATTTTGTTTTTTTAATTTTAGTTTCAAATAACATAAATTCCAAACAACTAAAAATGGCTAGGTAATTTAATTATTGAAAGCTACACATACATGAGAAACATGATAGGTAATTTTAATATATATATTTTTAATTTTCATTCCAAATAACCTAAATGCCAAACCACTAAAGAGTTATACAAATTATATTGGTTGGAAGGCATAGTGTTTTTTTTAACAATGAAAAATTGAAAAAAGTTATATCGATTTGAAAGATTATATTGGTTAGAAGACTATTTTTTATTTTTCATTGAAAATAACATAAATTCCAAACAACTAAAGAGTTATATAGATTATATTGGTTGGAAGGCATAGTCTAAACATTCTATGTTTAAGTTTTTTTTTTATAATTAAAAATTGAAAAAGATTATATTGGTTGGAAAGATTATATTGGTTAGAAGACTATATTTTTTAATTTTCATTCCAAATAACATAAATGCCAAACAACTAAAGAGTTATATAGATTACATTGGTTGGAAGGCATGGTTCTATGTTTATGATTTTTTTGACAATTAAAAATTGAAAAAGATTTTATATTGGTTGGAAAGATTATATTGGTTAGAAGACGTAGTCTAAAAGTTTGAAAACAATTATATTGGTTGGGAAGATTATATTGGTTAGAAGACATAGTAAAGTTTGATTGATTTTTTAGACAATTATTACCCAATTATTACCCAAAAACTATCAATTAAACAATTAAAAATTGAAAAATATTATATTGGTTGGAAGACATGGTCTGAAAGTTAGATTTGCTTAGACAATTATCGCCCAAAAACTATCAATGATTTTTTAAAGACAATTATCACCCAAAAACTATCAATGAAATGATTTTTTAGACAATTATCACCCAAAAAATATCAATGGAATGGTTGGTGAAATCACAATTTTACAGTATTCAATTTATGTTTTTGAATACATAAATCAATTCAACCCTTTTCAAAAAGAGTCATGACAACAACCCTTTTCAAAAAGAGTCATGACATCTTCACTTTGTTTGCCGAAGACTCTGATGCATTGATGCAGACCCCCTACCTACCTCTTCCTCGGTAGGGTCCGCTAACCTCCCAGTCAAGGAACGTTCAAATTCCTTTGAGACGAAATGGCTCTTTTATTCCCTGTTGGAACCTTCGACACTTATAACCACAGGTCCTGTAATCAAACTTTGTTTGCACGACTAAGAACTGGGCACAAGTTCCTTCTCTCACATGACCACGGGATGTGACTGTGCGCCTACAAAAAAAGTGTTTTAGGATTTCGCATGTCGGGACTTCGACATATGAACCACCCCTAACTCCCCGACTCCCGAAACTCCCAAACGGGCTTAACGACCATTAGCTCCCTCTACTCATGTGACCATTCCCATGAACACGGGCTTAACCTAAACTGCGCGTCACATTTCGTGACTTAGGTAATTCTGCATGCGAGTCGCTCCTGATTCCTTTATTCCCGAACTCCCAATCCCTGATGTTCCGATCAACGATATTTTCTCTCGGCGCTAGCTCCTTTCGCTAGGCCCCTCTAACTATGACGATGGAAAAACCAAGTGCCAACTCCAAATGTGTTTCGGGATTTCGCATATCAAGAATCCCTGATGTGGTTCACCTCCATTCTCTCGATCTTCAAAACCCTGATTCCATATCAACGATCCATATGCTCCTGAGATCCAATGGTCTGACCCATTCCTTCTTGTATCGATATTTCATGTTCCGCAAAGTTGAAAGACTCCTCACCTTTGATCTTCCGATACTCGATTTCCCAAGCTTCCAGATCTACTGCCACCTGTCTCCCTGGACGATGGACGGTTCTATTTGTTTCAAAACTTCGGGACTTCACAAAGTCCTCTCTCCTATGCACTCTCATGGAGTTAAACCTCATGCACCTTCAGTTGGATCCAATGGTTGTTGGTACCGGTGCTCAGATAAGACGACTCATATCTTTTCTTCTCCAGTATGCTCCCTTGGGTGTCTGGACGTGAGCTCTAATGGTCCAGATCTCCTCTCTGCAACTGATCCTATGGCTGCATACACTCCTCCTCCTGAGTTTTCAATTCTTTCCAGACTTGAAAGATCTCAATGCTTCAAAGGAGTAGACTTTTGCTTCCTCTGGGATCCCAGCTACTTGGGTCTCACCTGCACTCAAAAAAATTCTTTCCCTCCTAAAATTTGTCTGTGTCTCGGACCTTGAAGTGTCTCAGATTTTTGTTCCCTTCTATTGGAACTCTGTGCACAAAGGCACAATTCCTCCTAAGCTTACGAACTTGAAACATTTCACTCCCTTGCACATTACTTGTGCTTGACTAACCTCCAAGTGGCTATCTATCAACACTTCATCTGAGTGTTGGTTTGGTGCATTCCTTACACAGGTCTTCCTCCAGAGTGTTCAACAACTCTATCTCCTTTCTCTCCTTGAAAGTATTATAAGCACCCTCCTGGTGACTTCTGCTCAAGCACGCCTTGTTGAGCCTACATAGTATTTAGTAACTTTGTAAGTGTCTTCCTCCGACACTTCCCTATCTCTGAACTCGAAATAGAGTTCCTTGGTTCAATCCTTGCACTCGCTCGATGCCCTCCTGGCATAGCTCTACAGAACCCTCTGTAGTTATGTCTTCCCTCTGTGCCCTCCTCTGCACAGTCTTACTTCCAAGGTGTTCAGTAACCTTGAGGCTTCTCCCTTGAGTTTCGTGATTCCTTTGGTGCACCCTCCTGGCACGTTCTTGTCTGAACTCAACAAAACTCAGATGTGCACTCTGGCACAGGCTCACATAGTCTTCAGCACTCTATCATGCAACCCATTGCATGAAGCCCCAAAGAACCCAGAATGAAATCAAAGAAAACTCACAAACAACGAATTTTTTCTATCCCTACAAATGGAATATAACATACATCTACAAGATACAAATGAACACACACATAACATTTATGAAAGACACATAAACACAAAATCATATGCAGGAAAACTACTCTTTGTATTAATCTCAAAATGCTTGTTTACAATGTTTACAAAAGCTCGGACTGCAACAGAGTCTCGGCTCTTCTCTCTTCTCTCCAATCTATCTTCTAATCTCTCTGCCTCTCTCACACAGAAATCTTCAATCTAGATACAAATATATTTTTACAAAAGGGGGCTCCTCGAGCTCTTCCCTCCAAGCTACCTACTCTCATTAATTACAATGAATTACATTCAATGGTTGTCTAGTCTAAATCAGATCTAGATCTTATCATCTTGTCAACCATTAAAGGCGAATCTATCTAATATCTGCACAAAGGCATCGATTTGTCTCTTCCAACCTTACAAACATTTAATTACATTCTAAAGTTTAAAATGAGAGGGCTGGTGCCTCTCCCTTCCTTGAATGTGTGCTCGATGTGTTGTCTAGCTGACGTGTTGTTGGGTTGGACCGATGCTCCTGCATCATACTCCACTGCTGCAAAAAAATCATGAGCTCCTGCTCATGAGCTTCTTGGCTATGTTGAAATCCACCTGGATCCCAAACTATTCTTTGGAGATGTCCATCTGCTCCACTGCTTTACTGTTGTTGTTGCTGCTTCTTCCCTGCTGCTATGGCAGGCTTCCTTCTACTCAACTTTTCCTCACTGGAATTTTATGTTGTTGACCTCAACATCATCCTTCTTATCTCTTCTATCTCCATTTCCAACTACTCTAGTGGTTGGCTCTCTTTATGCTGCATGTTCTGTTGCAACTCCTCTTTATCAATGGGTGGATCATCTTGGTCCCCCTTGTTGTTTTCTCCATCTCCCGTGGATTTAGCTTGTCACCCTATTGCAAACTCCATTTCTACAGTCTCATTATTGAGATGCTTCTCAGCTTCTTCCTCTAACAAACTAGCTTCTACCAGTTCTTTTGCTAGTTCATCTCCAGCTTCTTCCAACTGCTACTCAAACTGGAATTTTGATTCATCTTTTGTTGCAGTCTTCAATGCTGCAGTCATCTCCTGTTCAGCTTCCTGGCTGAAACTTATGAGAAATTCTATTGAATTTTCTTCTCCCACAATATGCATGAATGTCTTCTCATGGAAGTCATATAGTGGCTCTGGATTGTTCAACCAATCCTCTGGCATCTCTAACTCCTTTTCCCATGGAGTGAGCACCTTATCTGCATGATCTTCTTCTACTGGGGAAGATATCAGCATTTGTTCCATTTCTTCTATGATAGTCATTGTTGGTTGTCCTTCTTCTGTTGTTTCATCTGCAGCACATACTCTGGCATCAACTAGGTTGCTTGGTAGGAATATCTGAATTCCCCCAATTATCAGAATGTTCCTATGATCCTCCTCCATCATCTTTCCTTGATGATATGAACTCTCAGTTGAGTTCATCTTCTCTCCCTTGCCCACTTGGCAATCTAGGATTTTTGTGCTTCCCTCCTAGCAGTCTATGAGATCCTCCATTGATCCCATCTCATAGCCCACCTGGAAATCTGAACTTTCTTCATCGCCCACCTAGTAGTCTTTGAGATCAACCATTGACCTATTCTCATAGCCCTCTAGGCAACCTGAAAGTCCCTCACTACTCACCGGGGAGTTTATGAAACCCTTCTCTGATATCTTCTCCTCACCATCATTGAGACTCTTCCTAGTTTTTGGCCCACATATGTGAACCATCTCCTCTTCACCTCTGAGGCTTTCAACATACTTCAGCCACACTCTCAATATATTTTTTTGTCCTCTGGCCAACAATTTCTTAATCATCCATTTTACCTTCTTCTTCATGGGCCACTCATATACCCAATGCACCTTAGCATCCTATTGCATTTTGAATGCAAGATTCTCCATTCATGCTCTTATCTCACTGAGCTCTTGGTCCATCTCAACCTTTCTTTTCTATTGGTGGTCTTTGCCTTGACCACTCCTTTGGCCTTCAATAGCCATCCTCCTCTTTATCCACCGACCCTCCTGGAAAGTTTGTTGTTCACTCTGCAACTGAGAGCATTCCCAGCTTCTCCTTTTTCCTTTTCCTACGATATGTGGACAAATTCTATGCTCTGATACCACTTGATCCAGACCCACTACCTACCTTTGCCTCGGTAGCATCCGTTGACCTCCCAGTCAAGGATCGTTCAAATTACTTTGAGCCGAAATGGATCTTTGATTCCCTGTTGGAACCTTCAACACTTATAACCACAGGTTCTATTATGAAACTATGTCTGCGCGACTAAGCACCAAGCGCAAGCTCCTTCTCTCACGCGACCATGGGATGTGACTGCACGCCTACACAAAAAGTGTTTTGGGACTTCGCATGTCGGGACTTCAAGGTATGAACCACCCCTGACTCCCCGACTCCCGAAACTCCGAAAAGGGCTTAACGACCGTTATCTCCCTCCGCTCATATGACCATTCCCATGACCACAGGATTAACCTAAACTATGTGTCGCATTTCGCGACTTCGGGATTTCCGCATGCGAGTCGCTCCTGACTCCTTTCTTCCTGAACTCCCGATCCTCGATGTTCCCATCGGTGATATTTTCTCTCAGCGCTAGCACCTCTCTCCAGGCCCCTCTAACTAAGACGATGGCAAAACCAAGTGCCAACTCAAAAGGTGTTTCGGGATTTCACGTATCCGGAATCCCCAATGCGGTTCACCTCCGTTCTCCCGATCTCCAAAACCCCAATGCCAGATCAACGATCCACACGCTCCCATGATCCAATGGTTTGATTTTTTCCTTCTTGTATCGGGACTTTGTGTTTCACGAAGTCGAAATACTCCTCACCTATGATCTTTCGATACCCGATTTCACGAACTTCTGGATCTATGGACGATGGACGATTTTGATGGTTTCGAAACTTTAGGACTTCGCAAAGTCCGCTCTCATGTTCACTCTCGGGGATTTATACCTCGTGCACCTTCAGTTGGATCCAACGGATGTTGGTCCTAGCGCTCAAATCTGACGGCTCAGATCTGTTCTTCTCTAGTGTGCTCCCTTGGGTATCTGGACATGAGCTCTAATAGTCCAGATCTCCTCTCTATCACTGATCATATGGCTGCATACGCTCCTCCTTCTGAGCTTTAAATTCTTCCCAGACTTGAAAGATCTCGATGCTTCAAAGGCCTAGACTTTTTCTTCCTCTACGATCCCGGCTACTTGGGTCTCACCTACGCTAAAAAAATGCTTTCCCTTGTAAAATTTGTCTATGACTTGGACCTTGAAGTGTCTCAGCCTTTTGTTCCCTTCTGTTGGAACTCTGTTCGCAAAGGCATGATTCCTCCTGAGCTTACGAACTTGAAACAGTTCGCTTCCTTGCACACTACTTGTGCTTGACTAACCCCTAAGCGGTTTTCTATAAACACTTCATCTGAGTGTTGGTCTGGTGCATTCCTTGCACAGGTATTCCTCTAGAGTGTTCAACAACTTTGTCTCCTTTCTCTCCTTGAAAGGATTATAAGCACCCTCCTAGTGACTTCTTCTCAAGCACACCTTGTTGAGCCTACAGAGTATTTAACAACTCTATAAGTGTCTTCCTCTGACACTTCCCTTATCTCTGAACTCGAAATAGAGTTCCTTGGTGCACTCTTTGCACTCGCTTGATGCCCTCCTGGCAGAGCTCAATAGAACCCTCAGTAGTTTTGTCTTCCTTATGTACCCTCCTTTGCAAATTCTTACTTCCAAGGTGTTTATTAACCTTGAGGCTTCTCCCTTGAGTTTCATGATTCCTCTGGTGCGCCCTCCTGGCAAGTTCTTGTCTGAACTCCATAGAACTCAGATGTGCACTCTGGCACATGATCACAGAGTCTTCAGCACTCTGTCATGCAACCCCTTGCATGAATCCCCAAAGAACCCAGACTGAAATCAAATAAAACTCACAGACATCGAATTTTTTTTATCCCTGCAGATGGAATCTAACATACATCTACAGCATACAAATTAACACACACATAGCATTTGTGAAAGACACATAAACACATAAAATCATATGCAAGAAAAAATGATCTTTGTATTAATATCAGAATGACTGTTTACAATGTGTACAAAAGCTCAAACTGCAACAGAGTCTTGGCTCTCCTCTCATCTCTCCAATCTATCTTCTAATATCTCCGACTCTCTCTCATAGAACTCTTGAATCTAGATTCAAAGATATTTTTACAAAAGGGGGCTCCTCGAGCTCTTCCCTCCAAGATATCTACTCTCATTAATTACAATAAATTACATTCAATGGTTGTCTAGTCCAAATCATATCTATATTTTATCATCCTGTCAACCATTAAAAGTGACTCTATCTAGTATATGCACAAAGGCATCGATTTGGCTCTTCCATCCTTACAAACATTTAATTACATTCTAAAATTTAAAATGAGAGGGTTGGTGTCTCTCCCTTTCTTGAATGCGCGCTTGATGTGCTATCTAGCTGGCGCATTGCTGGGTTGGAGCAATTCTCCTACATCATACATGTGTCCCTAGCCTTGTATGATCCATGTCGTTGAATAAATGCTTGACATTCATCCCCTATCCAACACTTGAATTCTTTGCTTTGATTCCCTACTGATTTCCCGACTACGATAAGCAAAGTAAGAATATCCCCAGGCACAGTGCTCTGGATGGCCTCTATTGTTTCTCTTACCCAAGGAATGTGTTTCTCCAACATTGCAAGAAAGAACTTGTCCGACTACATTCCCTGAATATATGCAGACACGTATGATGCATGAATCTACTTCTTCTCTTCTTCTGTTTTCAATTTGGGAGAGATCTTGATAATCTCCTTTGCCTACACAAAAGGATTTGTGAATTTTGCAGATGCAGGAAGATCGACATCGAGACATTGTTGATGAGTCCCAATTTTTCTCTCTATAGCAAAAGTTTCCCTTCTTCCTCTCGTCCTCCATGTCCACATATAGCAGGCTCTTTGTCTACTTCTCCTTCTAATTCATGAGTGTCACAACATTGGCAGTATTTTCAATGTAAACAAGAATTCTACCATAAGAAACGCGTTTAAAACAGGGCTCCCTAACAACCACCTTGGCTCCCCTGGGGTAAAGCCTCTTGATTTCCGCCTAGCAAGCAGTTGCACTGTAAATTTCCAGCCTGACAACAAAGCCATTATCGTCTTCAAGAAATTTCATGGCTCTACTTATCCTAAAAGCCTCCATGCACAACATCCCATATATCACTCGGTTGTGGTGGACTTCCCCACCTACAACTTGGTGGAAGAAATGGGCCTCAGCCTTTCTAGCCTTTCTCTCTCCCTTCAAATTTGAAATGAAGCCCGTGCTTAAAATTTTAACTTAAGCCTGCCCATTTATCGCATGCATACATCCATCCACCATCAAACAGAAACGGCGAACAATCCATCTGTCGTCAAACGAAAACGGAGAATGACGCGAGAGGGGAGATCTACGTCAAAGTAAGGCACAAACGTCGATGAGGTCGGAGATTGGACTTATGCGTCCATCGGAAACTCAAAAGGTTTCATATTTAGATTACTCCTCACAAAAATGAAGGTGGAATCTTAGAAAACCTTTGCGTTCGTATTTATGAAACTTCATAAAGGCATTAGAGCGTTGGTCTATTTTTCGTTTGTACTTATACAGACCTCAAAATGAGGGTAAAAGGGTGTGAATTGTTTTAGGCTATTAATATATAGCATAGAGTATGTTAATCAATGTTGTGGTTGGTTTCTTGGGATATACCTTGATGTATATATTGAAGTGATTTATATGGGGTATATCATGTATATCCAAGGATGTATATATCACCTACCACAACATCTTGATGTATATATTGAGGTGATTTATTTGGGGCATATTAGGTATATTCAACTATATTTATCAACATGAATGTTGTGTAACAGGGACTTATTGTTTACCAACATTAGTATTGTAATTTTCTATAGAATATTTGAAGTTTACATTTTATATAGAAGAAGTAATTAAATTTGAAGGATTTTTCTTTATTTCTTGAGTATATTTTCATTTAACATTTACATGATTAAAAGTTGTAAAAGTAGTTGTATTTTAATTTAATTTACAAGGCGAAACTAAGTATATATTTCAAAATAAAATTATTTTAAATAGAATATTACTCTTCTAATTTATTACAATGTTAAAAGTTAACAACCCACCAAATAGATAAGTTGTAATTTCAATATAAAATAATAATAATCATACTTTATAATTTTAAAAGTAACCTTGATGAGTTATTGTATATTATATATATATATATATATATATATATATATATATATATATATATATATAATAAAATTCATAAACACCAAGCCATATTTATTTTCTTTGTAGGAGTTTAAGACTCTTTTAAATGATATTGTAAAGCTTTAGAAACCCATATAAGAGAGGATTTGTTCTATGTATCCATATGAGAAGTGAGAATTACAACTTAGATGCATATCTGGAGCATATCATAATCATGCTTGACCATGGGAGTCATGTTTGTTGTAGATCTCATTAGAAAAGAAGAAATTGTCCTAGATCTTGAGGTCTTTGTTGAAAGGGAGTAATTATATCGAAACACTATAAAATCCATGAAGAGAACCTACATGATTTATATGGCTTTAGAAACACACAAATCTAGCATATTTCACCCATTGCTTATTATGTAGCCCAATATGTCTATAATTTGGAGATTACTAAGGTCAATAAAAACATAGAGCTAAAGGAAATTTCTCATGAAGACCACCAAGTATGTGGTTCTTATTGAGGACATTGATTGCTCACTATATTTCTCAGGCCATTAAAAAAATGTGCGATAAAGTGGATGTTAGAGCATAATCCCTATTGCATAGATCTAAGGATAACATGAATTATATTGCATTCTTCATATCTTACTTAAGAATCCCACTGAGGCATCAAAAGTGTTGCTCCAAGAATTAAGGTTGTAAATGATACATCTCATTATTCTTGGGCTTGCGATGAGGAAGATAGAAAGAGATATAAGGAGCATTCTCAAATATTTGGCACTTAAAGTATCATCTCATTGATGTCAATGTTTCTAGAAACATTCAAGTGTGTTATAGATAAATATACATAAAATTGGGGAAAGGGGAATGATCAAATGAACTCATTATTTAAAATTTGAGGTTTTGTGAAGTTGTGAAGTTGACAAGTTATATGTTGTGTAGGCTCATGCATAAACTTTATCAAGAATGTAAAAGTTATCACTGATCTTAATGGAGTTTTTTAATCACAAAAAAACCATTAACAAAAAAAATTGTGAAACAAAGAAAAACTATGTGTTATCTTTACAATGAACTTGAAAAAACCTATACAAGATCAACAAATTGTTGAGAGATTTGCATTTAAGTATTAACTATGTGTTTTTTCTCTAAGTATCTATTGAAATAACAAGGATGTCGTGAACAATACACTAAGTGGTTGAGAGGCCAGTGAATGTTCTCAAATAATAATAAAATATTAGATATCAATGTTATAACTATGTTAGATTTTTCAACATTTTACATGCCTTTACAGAGATGGACGATGTGAACATGAAGAAAAAGAGATAATCACATTTCCTTGGGTTTAGTTGAGGTCTATTTTGTTCTCTTCAAAATTGTCATTCAATGACACATTTGTAGTGAATCATACTAATAGGTTTTCAATGCCATTGCAATTTTCACCCATAACTCGTGACTAATTGTTTTGTTTTTTTGAAAAGCCAAGAGAGGAGGTAAAGATAACAAAGGAAATGGCATTATGGTTAGTGGGGGATGTAAACACATCAAGTATGGACATTAAATTTCATGCCATTTATCATATTGACAAGGATAACAAATGCACATAACACATGAATTCAAGTGGGGATTCGAAAAGATAAGGTGTCCATGCTTCTCTTGGAAGCTTATATTAACTGACACTCAAGATGTTGGATATACTAATACAATGACAAGATTATATAGGAATGATATTTGTGATGGATTTTATGTTGTGGAAGGGTACACCATATCAAGGAATTTATGAAAGCAACAAGATTAGAGATTATTTTGGTCTTTCTATGCCAAAGACAAGTAATGGTTGTTGAATCATGGATATTTCTCATGAATCACATTCATCCTCATATAATATGAAAAGTATAATGCTCATTAAACATCCAAGAGTTCAAAATGAGAATGATGGGTTGCTAAAAATGTAACCCTTCTTTTAAAATTTTATAATATTTGTTGTCCTTCATAAATGACAAATGATTTTAAAAATTCACATTTTTAAGGGTATCTTTTGAATTACTCTTCTAAAACGAGTTTGAACACCTTAAAAAGACGATAAAAAAAAATTAATAACTAATTACAAAGAAAACTTTGATTCAATGATAAAATTATAAAAGTGTTAAAATTGTCAATATTCATAAAATGGTAAAAGGGTCTTCATAAAATGGTAAAGGGGTTGATCATGTTTTCCATATTGAATTCGAATATACTGTAAAATTTCAGACCCCGCCCAGTTTCAAGTCTCGCTGATTTTCAGTCAATGTTTAATGCCCAAATTGAGTTTTATGATAGCCAAATAAACTCAGCATATAAACAGCTTTTCATAACTGAAACATGAGGATTCTGAACAATCTTTGATTCAGAAATAAAAACATATCAGCATCACAATATTCAGAAAATTTACACAGAGATTTTTGGTCTAACAACAACACTGGAAAAAACCACAAGGGGAAAACCAATGAGAGAGGGAATTTTTATTATTTGTGAGCTTTAGAGAAATTTCTTTTACAGCATATTCATCTTCAGAAATTACACAAACTTATCTCAAAATTTATTCAACAAAACTCCTTCTAAACAGCCCTGGAAAAGCTCCTCGATTTCTATGCCAGAAATCCATACAACTGTATGATTGTCCCAGCAATAAATGATGTACGAATTGTCTCGATTTTTGTTCCCTTGTCTGAGTTTTCTGTACAGAATATGTAGTAGTAACAACACCTCAAAATTCATGCCAAATCTCCTCGAAAACTTTGCTTAGAAAATCTGGACTGTACGGTCCTCAAAATTTGTGCCAAATTTGTACAAATTGTACGGATTTTCTCTACAAAAAATCATGCCCAATAGGTACCTTGATTTATATATAAATAAATTCTTGTGTGGCTTCCTTGGAATGTGTTCCAACCTCCTTAGAACTCTAGTTGTTGTCCTCCTCAATTTTTGTGCATAAAAATGGTTGTACAACCTCTAGAAATTTGTATTGTACAACCCCTATTAAATGTTGTACCCTTTCCTTGAAATGTGTTCTAGATTGATGCCTTGAAATGCATGCCTTAGATATGAAAATGTTTCCTCCTTTCTCGAGCTCAACCTCCTCTATTCTTTCTCTCTCAAAATGCTTCAACAACCCAAGAATGGGTGCGCCCTCTTACCCTAATCAACCTCATGAGGGAAAGTGAATAATTTCTCAATCCAATGGTGGAGATTGGATGAGATCAATGCTGGAGATAAAGTCACTTAAGTTACCCACTTTCCCTAAGTCCAAAAAGTCGCCTTTTAATTTGTCTCTCACAAATTAAATGACTAGGGTCCACATTAGGCACTTTCTCACCCCTCAGGAACCTAGGTGATGAGAAACACTTGCCTAGGTACTTTTTAATTATTTTAACACTCCCTCTTACCAAGGAAAGTGTTACTCACCACTCCAAGCTTGTCCCTGAAGAATACAAACTTTCCTTTGCCCGAGGCTTTGATGAGTATCTCCGCAACCTGCTCATCTGTAGATATGTATTATAACTCAACTGCTCCTCTCTGAACATAATCCTGGATGAAGTGATATCGAATCTCAATGTGCTTAGACCTGTTGTGAAAAATTGTATTCTTAGAGAGTTTACTAAAATTTGATTGTCACAATGAATCATAGTAGGCCTCAACTGCACACCAAACAATCCCACCAGTAACTTGTGAAGCCAAAGAGCGTCACAATTGGCCTGACTGGCAACCATATACTCATCCTCTACAGAACGCAAAGACACTGATCTTTGCTTTGGATTGAACCAAGACACCATTGTTGAGCCCAATCTGAAACAACATCCAGAACTACTCTTTTGGTCACTGACACATCATGCCCAATCTGAATCTGTATAGCCCACCAACTAAACTCCATCCCCTCTCTGATAGTCTAGACCATAATCCACTGTACCACAAAGATACTTGAGCACATGTTTTTTTTTCCATCCAATGCACTCTCCTAGGCTCCACCATTAACTGACTAAGAGTGTTGACAACAAAACAAATATCTGGCCTGGTATTGACCAAATACATCAAAGAACCAAGAAACTGACGATATAAAGTGGAATCAACCAACTGTGACTCAGAAGCATGAAGCTTCTTCCGGTTAGTAAGCATGGGAGTGGTCATGGGCCTACAATCCTCCATACAGAATCTCCTCAGAATGTCACAAGCATACTTCCCATGTCCCGGGAAGATGTGTCCAGGCTCCTGCCAAACCTCCAATCCCAAAAAATAATGCATTAGTCCAATATCAGTCATCTCAAATTCTGAAGCAAGGCTCTCCTTACAGCTAGTGATGAGTCCCTCTGGCCCTATAATGAAAATATCGTCAACATATAGCAAGAGTATGAGAGGATCCTCTCCAACCACAATGAAGTATAGGTGTGGATCTACCTCACTCTTCTCAAAGCCCAACTCCAGCAAGTAGGCATCAATCCTCGAATGCCAAGCTCTGGGAGCTTCTTTCAACCCATATAATGCCTTCTTTAGTCTGCACACATGAGAATAACTCCCATGCACCTCAAATCCCAATGTTTTCTCAATGTACACCTCCTCCTGTATGAGACCATTCAGAAATGTGGTCTTCACATCCATCTGATGGATCTTCCAACCCATCTTTGTTGCAATAGAGATCACTGACTTGATAGACGTATATCTAGCAACCAGAGTGAAGGTCTCATCATAACAAACTCCCTCAATTTGTGAGAACCCTCGAGCCACAAAGTGAGCTTTGTACTTCTCAATGCTGCCATCTACACCATAATTGAGTTTATAGAGCCACCTGGAATTCACCACTGACTTCCCCTCAAGTCTAGGAATAATATCCCAAACATCATTCTTCATGATGGAATTGTACTCTTCCATCATGGAATCTCTCCAAACCTGTCTAATAGCAGCCTCCTCAAAAGTGGAAGGCTCGGACTCCATGATTTTTCTCACCATCTCAATGTAGCTACAAAATCTCTTGGGAGATTTACTCTCCCTCATAGCCTACCTGCGATTCCCCACTGAACCCTATGCCTCCCTCAAAGTAGCCTGAAGCCACTTGGGATTCCTCCTCTATGAAGTAGTGTCTCATGGAGGGGACTCTTCCTGATCAACCCCATCACCTAAATAATGTGACCCTGAAGTAGAATATGGAGAACTCGATCCTGAAACCTCTGGACCAGTAAACTGTGATCCTAACATCTGAGGCCCTGTAACCTATAGACTAGTCGTCACCGAAATTGGTGGCCTTGAGCTCTATGCCACTGAAGTCTTTTGTGGACTCACCTGAATGTGAGGTGATGAATTCTCACCCCTCTCTGTCCCTCATGACTTTCTAAAGGCTCCATCCTCCTTAAATCTCACATCCCTTCTCAAAATTGTCTTCCTCAAGGAAGGGATGTATATGCGTAAATCCTTTGAATTCTCTCTATACCCAACACATATCCCCTTCTCTGTCATGGATTATAGATTTTTCCTCTTATCAGAAGGCACATGTGAGTATGTAAGGCAGACAAAAATCCTGAACTGCCCCACCTCAGACTTCTTCCCAGAGAAAGCATCCTCAGGAGTCATACTCCCCACTGCTCTGTGTGGACTCTTGTTCTTCAAATAAACTGCAATGTACCATTCCTCACCCAAAGAAAAAGTGGCATCCCCTGATCATGTTGCATGGCTCTCGCAGCCCCAACTATGTGTAACTGTGTTGAACCTGAACAGAATAGATCTAGCTAAACAATAATACACACATTTGCAAAGAGAATTGGAGAAGGAAGAAGAAGAAGAGAAAGAATGGAAAGAATTCTCATTAACCGTTGTGAATAATGAATAATTTACACATGATATACTCTGTATAACTCAATGAGTTCGACTTGAGGTGAACCAAGTCTCCATAGTGGTGGTCTAGAGTTATTTGGACACACACCAGCAGTTACGGGAGTGAACTACCACCTATTCTAGTCTCTCAGGCAATTACGGGAGTGAACTCCCACCTAGTTGAGTTAACTAGTCAACTAGTCTTCAGTTAATTGACTGAACAAAAAGTAGTGAGGAGTTAACTCAAGGAATCAAGGCTAATGCGCCACTTTGGTGATTATACCAAGGCAAGGTCGAATTAGCGTGGTGATGATCCCAATGTTGCATGATGATGATCCCAATGCAACATCTAAACTCAACTCAACTAGTCAAACTGAAGTGTGAACTGAAAGAGAATATTCTCCAGGTGGAATATTCTCTCCTAAAATATAGGAGACTGGATAATGACTAATTATGACTAGTAAAAAAATAAAAACCTTAGGAAAAAGAAATCCTAGGTGTGTGTGAAGTAACTCCAACACCCCCCTGAACATCACTATGGTGAAAATAAAGATTGGGTCCCGGCAACGAGGCCATGTTAGGTACCCAAGTACAAAAGATACACTAAAAATAAAGTGAGGAAAGAGGGGAAATCTCATGGGAAAACCCCCCCCTCAAGGTACAATGTATGTAAAAACAAGAACTACAGTTGCTAGGCAACTGTGTCCTTCACTCCAAGATGACCTCGCAGAGAATGGAATTTTTGCTCAATGAAGGTCTTGGTGAAAATGTTTGTCGTTTGTTCTACTGAAGGATGAACTGTAAGTTGATGATCCCCTCATGAACTAAGTCCCAGATGTAGTGCATGTGGATCTTGATGTGCTTCGTCCGTTGCCTCTGAACTAGATCTCTACAGAACTTTAGAGTGCTCTGGTTGTCACACCAAATGACGATCGACCGATGAAACTGAATGCCCAACTCAGTGAGAAAATGTTGTAGCCACATAGCCTGAATGGTTATGTTAACTACCCCTCTGTACTCTACCTCGGCTGAAGATAGAGCGATGACAGCTTGCTTCTTGCTCGACCAACAGATAGGCCCAGAACCAAGACTAAGTGAGTAACCAGATGTGGACTTGCAATCAATGTTATCGCCAGCCCAGTCAGAATCAGTAAAACCAATGAGATATAATGTAGAGTCTGTTGCATAATGAATCCCAAAGATGATAGTGCCCTATACGTATCGAAGGATACGCTTTGCAGCTTTCCAATGTAGCTCATGCAGCTCCTACATGAACCTAGAAACTGCGCCAACTGCATATGAGAGGTCTGGTCTAGAGTGTGTGAGATACAACAAGCTCCCCACTAGATGTTTGTACAGTGTGTTGTCAATCAATGGAGTCTCCCTGCCATCCTCAAGTTTGAATCCTTATAGGAAAGGAGTCGGAGCAGACTTGCAGTCTGTCATGTGAAATATATCAAGGAGATCTCGTGCATACTTGGCTTGAGACAGTTTGATGCCTGATGCATCCTGACTGATCTGAAGTCCAAGGAAGAAGTGTAGCGGACCCATGTCCGTCATAAAAAACATTTCATGAAGAATCCTCTTTACTGCAGCAATCACTGAAGTCGAGCAACCCGTGATCAACAAATCATCGACATACAGAACTAAAAGTAGAAGTGAATCAGTCATCCTTAGCATGTATACATTTGGGTCTGATTTACAATGTACAAAGTTCTGTGACAATAGGTAGGAGTCCATATTGGCATACCATGCCCTCGAAGCCTGCTTGAGGCCATAAAGTGACTTCTTCAGTCGACAGACCAAATATGAGTCATGCATAAATACCTAGGGCTGCTCCATGTAGATATCCTTAAAGATATCACCATGAAGAAATGCATTCTTCACGTCCATCTGATGGACTTCCCATCCCTTGGTTGCTGCAATGGTAAGTGCCAATCGTATGGAATCCATATTCGCTACTGGAGCGAAGGTCTCATCATAGTCAATACCATGAACCTGTTGAAAGCCTTTGGTGACAAGCCTTTGGTCCTGTAGACCCATCTACATATGACAAGTTTCCTCCCAGAAGGAAGGGGAACTAGATCCCAAGTCTGGTTCTCGAGGAGGGAGTTGTACTCCTCTTGCATGGCGGATTCCCAAAAGGGATTTCCAGCAACCTCGCCATAAGACTGTGGATCTAAAGATGGAACCAAGAAAAGATTCCTAGAAGGAAATGGTTCAATGGCAGTGAGTGCAATAGGAGGCTCCTCGAAATCAGATCAAGTCCTCCTAGTATCAACTGGATCACCAACAAGATACTTTGCATCCTGAAGATTAGTCTGTACCCACTTGGGCCTCTGCTTTGGCTCTGCGACTGCATCTGGATGCTCTAACTCTGCATCTGAATGCACTAACTCTAAATCTGAATCATCTGAGTCCTCTGAATCAGAACTCTCATCTGAAGAAGAGTCAGCATGTGCATGCTCATCATCTCGGAAAGGTGGAAGAGTGAAGGTGTCTGCATGCAACTGTTGAGGTACATGCGAGACACTTTCCTTGAATTGGACACTACGCTCAATGATGAGTCAGTCCGAGGAAATATCAATAAGTTGATATCCCTTCACATCGTCGGGGTATCCAACAAAAATGCACTCAGTGCTCTGTGGATCAAGTGCCTTCCTCTTTTCAGAGGGAATCTGGGCCCATGCACGTGAACCAAAAATGCGAAAGTGGGCCACTTCCGGTTTGAGGCCGCTCCAAGCCTCGTAGGGGGTCTTATCCTTGACAGATCTATGAGGAGATATATTTTGGATGTATGTTTCACAGTTAAGTGCTTCGGCCCATAGCCTCTGTGGTAGTGACTTTGCATGCAACATGCAAGATGCCATCTCCTTTAGAGATTTGTTTTTCCGTTCGGCAACTCCATTTTTCTACAGAGTGTAGGGAACTGTATGTTGCAACTGAATCCCTACCTCATGGAAAATATTATGAATCTCATGATTGACATACTCTCCCCCGTTATCAGTTCGGAGGAATTTGGTCTTGTTTTCGAACTGTGTCTCAACGAAAGCTTTGAAATCTTTGAGGTGTTGAAAGACCTAGGATTTTTGCTTGAGAAAGTAGATCCAAGTAAAACGTGAGAAATCATCAACAAAAATGAGAATAAACCTCGCTTTTTTTATCGATGGATGTGGAAAAGGACCCATGAGGTCACTGTGGATCAGATCTAAAGGTGTGAAATCTCGTTGAGACTTTCCTTTGACGAATTTCTCTTAAGGGTGTTTTCCGAGAACACATCCCTCACATACTCCCTTGGAGAAGAGGATGTTTGGTAGACCATCAACTAATCTGTGCTTGCTAAGTTGTTTCATGTATCTAAAATTCAAATGTCCAAACCTTTCGTGCCATATCCTACTACTTTCATCAGCATGAGTAAGCAGTAAATAAGTATCAGGTTCAATGAATTCAAAAAATGTATACAATCTAGACTGATGATTTACCTCACCGGTAGAAACCCTGGAGTTGGTTTGCATGTCGTATATGTCCACGGAATTTGGTGTGAATACGACTTTATTTCCAGTGTCGGAATTCGTCATCTGATACACGGAGAGAAGGTTGACAGAAAGCTTGGGAACATGAAGCACGTTCTCGAATCTTCCGTTGGTGAGTTCAATCCTTCCTTTGCCGGTGACTTCGACAGAAGAGTTGTCCCCCATCAGAATAGGAGGACCTTTGCATGCATCCAAAGAAGAATATACTACTTTTGAGGCAACCATGTGATGTGATGCTCCTGAATCTACGATCCAAGCATCGGGAGAGGAGTTGATTGTAATCAAGGCATGGCTAGAATTGCCTTTCTTGGAATTTAGATATCCTGGCTTCTTCTTCTTTGCACCCTCGAGGACGCAATCTCCAAGGTTGTTTTTTTGAAGTATCTGAGACATCGGATCTATTTGTTTTTGCATGCATGCGGATTTCTAATGGAATCGTTTGTGACAGTATGTGCATTTCTCTCCTTTTCTTCCCTTTTATCCTTTGGATCCGGAGGCATCAGTGAAGGGTTTTGTGTACCCTTCCTTCTTTGTATGTGCATTATATTTCCGCTTATCTTTATCTTTAGATTTCTGATATTTTTGGCTGCCATCATGCACAGTGAGTGCATGCGCCCTTGGACCTTTGATTGCGCCCATGTTGATGAGCTTAGTTTGCTTTTGTGTCAAGGATTCGATAAAGTCCTCAAGAGAAGGCATCTTCCAGGTGGCTTCAGAGGTGAATCTGATAGTATGGAATGTGGATACGAATAAATAGAATTCATGACCAATCTTGGAGAGAATGGTGAGAACCATTTTTTTCTCCTCCTTCGATTTATCAACCCCACAAGCTTTGAGTTGCGACAGTAAATCCTTGAATTTTGTAAAGAAATTTTGGATATTCTCGAAGCTTTTTGGATCCAATGTGAGTAGCTCCACCTCCAGCATGTGTCCCCTCATATCATCCTATTTTCCAAAGAGCCCTTCCAATATGGTCCAAGCTTAATTGGGAGTCTTACAGGAAGATATATGAAAAAGGAGATCGGGAGAAATAAGACTGCAAATTGTTCCGAGTGCCTCATCTATGCGATTTAAGTACTTGGATTTTTATATGGCTGATATTGGCTCAATAGCTGTATTCATGGTTAACCTATACAACCCTCTGTATCAAATATTTATGGCCATTTTCTCCTTCCATGCAAAATAGTTGTAAGGTGTAAGAATGAATTCTTTTTGGAATTCCATCTTTCCGCTGTCTTCAATCTTTTGTACCTGCAAATTTTTTGGTGTAGCTTTTTATTAGCACTCCGTCAGCTCTGATACCATGTAAATGTGTTGAAACTGCACATAATATATCTAGCTAAACAATAATACACACATTTGCAGAGAGAATTGGAGAAGGAAGAAGAAGAAGAGAAAGAATGGAAATAATTCTCATTAACCGTTGTGAATAATGAATAATTTACACATGATATACTCTATATAACTCAATGAGTTTGACTTGAGGTGAACCAAGTCACCATAGTGGTGGTCTAGATTGATCTGGACGCACACCAGCAGTTACAGGAGTGAACTGCCACCTATTCTAGTCTCTCAGGCAATTACGGGAGTGAACTGCCACCTAGTTGAGTTAACTAGTCAACTAGTCTTCAGTTAATTGACTGAACAGAAAGTAGTGAGGAGTTAACTCAAGGAATCAAGGCTAATGCGCCACTTTGGTGATGATACCAAGGCAAGTTTGAATTAGCATGGTGATGATCCCAATGTTGCATGGTGATGATCCCAATGCAACATCTAAACTCAACTCAACTAGTCAAACTGAAGTGTGAACTGAAAGAGAATATTCTCCAGGTGGAATATTCTCTCCTGAAATATAGGAGACTGGATAATGACTAATTATGACTAGTAAACAAATAAAAAACTTAGGAAAAATAAATCCTAGGTGTGTTTGAAGTAACTCCAACACTATGGCCATGCTCTTCCTCTCAACAACCCCATTATTCTGTGGTTTGTAAGGAACATTCAACTCTCTCTTGATGCCCTCTCTTGCACAAAAGTACATGAACTCCTTGGAGGTATACTCACCCCCATTTTTTTTCCTCGGAACTATGATTTTCTTCCCAGTATGGTTCTCCATAAGAGATTTGAACTCTTGGAACCGATTGAAGACTTTTCCTTTGGTCTTCATGAAGAAAATCCAAGACTTACGTGAGAAGTCATCAATGAATATGACATAGTATAAACAACCAATCAAAGATGTCGAAGACATCAGGCCAAATACATCAGAATTAATAAGATCAAGTATACCTGCTGCTCTACTTCCACTACTTGGAAAATATGTCTTGGTGTACTTTCCCAGAGCACACATGATCCGGATTATTTTGGGCATGAAATGAGAGCGGAGATATAATAAAGAAATGCACAGAGATATCACAAATATCCAATAATATAAAAAAAATGTATCAAATATGCAACCATAAACACAGATATACAGTCATACACGATTTCTATTAATGAAATAAATGTACAGAGACTGTAAAAATACAAAGTGAAAGACTCGCTAGAATGGTGGCGTCTTATCTCTAAGAAGAGATGTGACTGCTACTCGTATTCGCAAGAAGATGATTACAATGAGGCTCTGAAGGAATTTTTACAATAAACAAGAATTTCAAAAACCCTAGACATCCAAAAACCTAACCCTAGGAGGTGAAGCGCCAAAAGTCACATGGGCCCTGTTTGGGTAAGTTAGTACATTAACTTCCTGGGGTCGTAACTTTTGCATACGATCTTCGTTTTAGGCGTATGATAGCCCATTGGAAAGGTATATTCGAGGAGATTAATTTTTGGGGCTCAACCATGCCTTTAGATATTGTTGAGAATATCGATCTCAAAAAATATTCATTTAGGCCCTCAAAATAGCCTTGGAAGTTAAAAACTACTAAAAATAGTAAATTACCAAAATTGTCAGAAAATTGTTTTGAGCCAGTTGGAAAAGGTGGGTGGCCACCGATATCCACCTAGATAAATCCTCCCTCATTAGGAAGAAATGGTCTCCATTGTGTTGATTGCCCGGGGGAGAGGGAAAAGAGTTTGTTGAATCTGCATCTTGAGGAGTTGCTTGCCTTGTTGGAGAAGTCGCGTTGCTTAGCTTATCGAAGGCTGTCACGAACATGTGGCTGGAAGGGTTGGACATTTTTAACTAGTCTGGATACATGAGATGCCTGTGTGTAGAAGGAATCTTTGCGCTTTTCTATAACCTTGTCGACCTACTTCTGTTGGATAGAAGGTGCTTGGGGAAAGGCTGTAGTGGTTGCAGTGTCCTTTTGTTCCCCTTTTGAACAGATTGTGAAGAAGTTGAATTTGAAATTATGAGATACTACCTTGCGGCAATGTTTAGGTGGAACAATAGTTGGAACTACCTCTAGTATTATGTAGAGATGACCCCCCAAAGTAACAATGACACTACGGGGTCGAGACTCATAAACAACATGGTGTCTTCACATGTATGGTTGGCCCAAGAGGACATCACAGACATCTAGTGGCGCAACATCACATAATACCTCATCCTTGAAGGGTTGGATGTCGTATGATAATCGACACTGTTGGCTGACATGGAGATCTTGTTCTTGGCGAAGCCACCCGATGTTGTATGGTTGCAGTTGTGGTGTTGTCGACAATCCCAATTGTTTGATGACCTCTGCTAAGATGAGGTTCTTATGGCTTCCTCTATCAATAATAAAATGCAGTGTGGTCCCCTTCACCCACATCTGTGAATGAAAAATGTGCTCCCCCTCTTCAGGATCTATTGGTTCTTCTAGTTGAATTGTTGCGATCGCGATAATAGCAGTGGGGTCTGTGTCAATAATCTGTC
Organism: Picea engelmannii; assembly: GCA_009831015.1. NCBI lineage: Eukaryota > Viridiplantae > Streptophyta > Pinopsida > Pinales > Pinaceae > Picea > Picea engelmannii. Next base: position 58,554 of record ML797281.1, on the reverse strand, counting down.
CTTTACCAGTATTTTCATAATCAGATTCTGAATCAGGGTTCAGCTCCTTGTCTTTGATATCGGCCAAAAATGACTTTTTTGAGCGACATTCATCGGTGTTGTGCCAGGGGATTTTGTGAAAATCGAACCATTTTTCGGTGTCCTTCTATGTCTTCTCGTGACCCTTCTTTTCCTGTGGCTTGGACTAGTTTTCGGGAGACTGTTTGTTAGGGTCGTCTTTGTCATACTTTGGTTGTTGCAGATTTGCAGGCCTGAACTCCCATTTGTTTTGGTGCTTAAATTTCTGCTCGATTTTAATAGCATATCGATAAGCAACACCGAGTGATGAGATGTCCAGAAAATCCATTTCAGTTTGGATGCATCTGTGTAGAGTCCCACGGTATTTCAGAACCAAATGTCGTTCGGAGTCTTTGATACCCATCTTGGTGCGCAAGGTATGGAAGGTATTGGTGAACTCCGGAACTGTTTTTCCCCTCTCTTGTCGTAGTGTGGTCCATCTCATGTACTGGTCCTCATAGTTTCCAACAGGGTAATATTGTTCCTTTACCACATCCACAAAAAAATCCCAAGTGGGCTCGGCCCCATATATTCCAGACTCCTCTTTGGAACTTTTCTCCCAATAATTTTCCCACTAATGTTTGACATGGGGGATATATTTAAGGAGTGCGAAGGTGATCTTTTCCCTGTCGAAAAAATGGTGAACAGAGAAATAAATGTCTAGCAGATTTAACCATTTGTCTAGGGCATCCGCATCTATCTAACCTTCAAATATGGGAATATCAAAATTAACATGTACCTTGAAAGGAGAGGTTCTTCCAAAGTGGTTGTTTGATGAAGATGTTCCTGTTTCTATTGGTAGGCATTGAAGGATGTGGGAAAAATTCTCCATCATTTCGTCCCTTTGTCACGTGAGAGCTTTCTCAAGAAACAGATTTATAGGATCATCTACTTCGTCGTTTTTCTTTTCTTCCGCCATGGAGGGTTTCTTGGGTGTGCAAGAGAGATTGTCTTCAAGAGAGACAAGCTCAAGACCCAACTTGCTATACTCAGACCTCATCGGGGACATGCACTAAAAAAAATGATCAAGAGTAGCCTGCTCTGATACCACTGATCCGGATTATTTTGCGCACGAAATGAGAGCATAGATATAATAAAGAAATGCACAGAGATATCACAGATATCCAATAATATAAAAGAAATGTATCAGATATGCAACCATAAACACAGATATATAGTAATACATGATTTCTATTAATGAAAGAAATGTACAGAGACTGTAAAAATACAGAGTGAAAGACTCACTAGAATGGTGGCAGCTTATCTCTGAGAAGAGATGTGACAGCTACTCGCATTCGCAAGAAGATGATTAAAATGAGGCTTTGAAAGTCGTTTTACAATAAACAGGAATGCAAAAAATCATAGACATCCAAAAACCTAACCCTAGGATATGAAGCTCCAAAAGTCATGCGAGCCTCGTTTGGGTAAGTTAGTACATCAACTTCCCGGGGTCGTAACTTTTGCATACAATCTTCATTTTAGGCGTAAGATAGCCCATTGGAAAGGTATCGTCGAGGAGATTCATTTTTGGGGCTCCATCATGAATTTAGTTATCATTGAGAATATCGATCTCAAAAAACCTTCATTCAGGTCCTCAAAATAGCCCCGAAAGTTAAAAACTGCTAAAAATAGTAAATTGCCATAAAACTATTTTGAACCAGTTGGAAAAGGTGGGTGGCCACCGATATCCTCCTGGATAAAATCCCCTTGAAAAACTCCTAGTGATATTTAATGAACTATGGAACTCCAGTCACAATCTCCCTCAATATCTTCAGAGCCCCATGATGGAAATGGGCCATCCTCATTTTTCATAGCTCACAAAGATCATTGTTGTTGGTAGAATGACATAATGCACTCGTTGGCTAGAATATGAGCTTGTACATATTCTCATGTCGAGTCCCAATCACTTTGGCCGAATTAATACTGGACCCCTTGGGGAATAGGAGCACCTGTCCATCATGGAAAAACCCCTCATAACCCCTCTCCTCAATGGGAGAAACTAAAACCAAGTTCTTCTTCAAGCCAAGAACATATATGACATCTCTCAACAACATGGGAGGTATATACTCCCTCTGAAATGATAATGTCCCACTACCAACTTCCTTGACCACCTGGTCATCTCTAAGCACTACCTCAAGATCACCAATCTGAGTAAGATCTATCAAGTTCTCACAAACACCTGTCATATGGCAGGAGGCACCAGTGTCAATATACCACACATTGGAATGAGTGGTCCTAGTGGAAAGACATACTACTAAGGAAAAATCCTTATCAAACTTGGTGGAGAACTCCTCCATCATTTTTGAAGTTGATGTCTACTTCTTCTTCTTGTTCGGACACTGTCCTGCATAGTGCCCAAATTTGTGACATGCAAAGCACTTGACTTTTTGCATGTCCTTCTTGACCTCACCCTCTAGTTTGTTTCCTCCCTTAGGACCCTTTTTGAATTTCTTCTTTTTGTTGGCAGCAAGAGCCACATTCTCCTCGTCATGACCTGTGGATGAACTACCATGCACATAACCTCTCTAAGTCTCCTCCTGAACAAAGTCATCTCAAAGGCGTTCCCACTTGGGAAAGTTCTCCCTAGCCATAATGCCCTCAACAAAAACAGCCCATTGTTTGGAAAATCCATTCAATGGTGTCCTCACAAGTTCATTGTCAATAATGGCCTCCCCCACATGTCCAAGCTCATCTCTCACCTGTGTCAACCTAGTCAAATATGTGACCACATTTTCAACCTTGGTCATTTTAAAGCTCTTCATTTTTTCTCTCAAAACCATCTTCCAGTTCTCATTTGTACTCTGGTACAACTTCATCAAGGACTCCCACATCTCATAGGAATTTACCTTCCCTGTCACATGAGGAATCAAATAGTTCTTGATGGCATCAAGAACAATCCTCTTAGCCTTGATACTCTTCTTGGTGTATGCTACTAGAAGATTGACATCTGTGGGTACATTCACATGATTTTTTATGGAGTTCTTAACAATATCTCATAACTTAGTTTCTTGCAACAGTAATATCATCCTCTCCTTCCAAACACCAAATTTCATTGCCCCATCAAGTCTGTCCTCAACCCTCAAACCAGTAGCCATTGACCCTTTTCTACTAAAAATGAAAAATTCAATTTTTTGTCCGGTGACGTGACTTTTGTCCCACTTTTCTGACTTACTGATATAAATCTGCCTCTCTTTAACTTAGCTCTGATACCATGTAAAATTTCAGACCCCGCCCAGTTTCAAGTCTCGTTGATTTCCAGTCAATGTTTAATGCCCAAACTCAGTTTTATGACAACCAAATAAACTCAACATATAAAAAAAATTTCAGAACTGAAACATGAGGATTTTGAACAATCTTTAATGTAGAAATAAAAACATATCAGCAACACAATATTCAGAAAATTTACACAGAGATTTTTGGTCAAACAACGACCTAGGAAAAACCCACAAGGGGAAAACCAGTGAGAGAGGGAATTTTTCTTATTTGTGAGCTTAAGAGAAATTTCTTTTATAGCATATTCATCTTCAAAAATTACAGAAACTTATCTCAAAATTTATTCAGCAAAACTCCTTCTAAACAGTCCCAAAAAATCTCCTTGATTTATGTGCGATAAATCCGTACAACTGTACGGTTGTCCCAGCAATAAATGTTGTACGACCTGTCTCGATTTTTTTGCCCTTTTTTGAGTTTTATGTACGAAATATGAAGCAAGAACAACACTTCAAAATTCGTACCAAATCTCCTCGAAAATTGTGCCCAGAAAAAACTGGATTGTACGGCCCTCGAAATGTGTGCCAAAATTGTACAGATTTTCTCTATAGAAAATCATACCCAACAGGTACCTCAATTTCTATGTAAATAAATGCTTGTGTGGCTACCTTGGAATGCATTCCAACCTCCTCAGAACTCTAGATGTTTTCCTCCTCAATTTCGATGCATAAAAATGGTTGTACGGTCTCTAGAAATCCATATTGTACGACCCCTATTAAATATTGTACCCTTGCCTTGAAAAGCATGCTAGCTTGTTGCCTTGAAATGTGTGCCTTAACTCTGCAAATGTTGTCTCCTTTATCAAGCTCGACCTCCTCTATTCTTTCTCTCTCAAAATGCTTAAACAATCCAAGAATGGGTGCGCCCTCCTACCCTAATCGACCTCATGAGGGAAGGTGAAGAGTTTCTCAATCCAACGGTGGATATTGGATTATATCAATGGTGGTGATAAAGTCACTTAAGTTACCCACTTTCTCTAAGTCCAAAAGGTCACCTTTTAATTTGTCTCTCACAAATTAAATAACTAGGGTCCACATTAGACACTTCCTCACCCCTTAGATGCCTAGGTGATGAGAAACACTTACCTAGATAGTTTTTAATTATTTTAACATATACTTTATCATTAAAGAATGTAGCTTTTATTTAAATATATAATTGAATATAAAAAAATATTTTTTAATAAAATGTCTTCTATATGTATATCTTAAATTTTATTTTCAAAATGGTTATAATATCATTTATTTTCTAATTAATTCATTAAATAAAAAAATCATAAATAAATATCAATCTTATTTAAATATAAAAATGAATTTTAAAACACCATATGTATATATTAAATTTTATTTTCAAAATATTTATAATATTATTTATCTTTATAATTTATTATTTCATTCAACTAAAAAAATTAAATTAGTTATTTTTTTGTTTGATAATTATCATTTCATCATTATCATAATAAAAAACTAATATCAAAATTACTATATTTTTTTAATTATTAATTTTTCAAAATTCAATTAACCAAATTTAATTGAAACATATTGTCATGGTCATCCTTATCATCTAGAAAAAAAAGTCATAAATTATTTAAAATAGATAAATATTTCATTTTTATGTTGTTATTATTATTTATGTAAATTGAAGGAATAATTTGTACTTGTGATAATTATATGGTGACATTATAATATGTGAAAATGAATATAATGCACAAAGGTGTACGTATGAATTGAAGATGAACACAAAGAGAGAAGTTAGGGATGATTATCTCATGAAGATCACTTAAGAGATTTATGGAGATACTCATGGAAGGTATTGTGAAGATAGTTATGGAGATGATTGAACAAACACTCCTATTACGACATGGTTGTTATGGTCACCTATTCTTATATAAGGGACCTCATTGTACTCTATTGTATTATGAGATAATTATAGATCAATACAATGTAAGTTTTTAGGATATTGGTATTCTTATGTGATGTTTATGTGTGTGAATATGTGTTCATGGTTGCTCTCTTAAACCAACATTTGGTATCAAAGCATTGGTGAAAAGTAGTAGATATTTTCTATTGGGCGCATTGATCAAAGAGTCAGCAACAAATACAAGGATGCAATATGTGAATGAGAGAGTAGTCATAGTCTATGTGTGTGTTTATTAGTTGATGGATGATATGATCAACTAGTGACCCTAGAGTTTGAATCTAAGATTTATGTGTAAATATTTACATGTTGAATTCATTTGTTTAATTGATGCACCTTTGAGTACTGTGTTTGGATTTCGATCTTGTAGTGCTCTAGAATTTATGCGTGTGGTTTAAACAAATTGAAGGGGAATGTGTACATTTTGATTGTTTAAATTATATCAGGTTTGACTTTTCCTATATGTCTGTGTTGTGTTGAAAGAAACAAAATTTTAACTTATTTGCAGGGGACACGGACCTTGTTTGCATGATCAAGAGGGTTCAACACTGTCTAGATACACAATTGATCTAGCATCCCATAAACCATGAGAAACAAGTGTGTTTTTTTCCTGAGTTTGTTGTATGTGGTCATAAAATCTACTATATGTAGATCATGAGAAGCACATAAATGTGAGGAGATTATACTTGGATTGTTTCTCAATGTGTGGGTGATTGGATCGATAGTGCAGATCAAGCGTATGTGTGATAGTGTGTGGGTCAAGTGTGAACCTTGTTGTAACTTGGGAGATAATGTCATGTGTCTCTAGTACATCAATAGATGTATCTCAGAAAGATGTGATGCTCCTGTGGTTTCAAGAATATGAAAGACAGTTAGAATCATCCAAAAATTATGTCCACATGAAAATGAAAACAACCCAATTTTGAAACTGCCAAACAATCATGTCGTATGTGCTCAGATGTAGGTCCACGCATAAGAAATGTTATTTGTAAACACATAGAACATTGATGAAATTGTTTGTTGACCTGATGATGAAGATTTTTTTAAAGAGGGCATGAGCGTAAAGGCATCAATATGTGTGCTTTCTCTGAGATGACTGAGAACTTGTATCTGGCATAGGAGCAGTATCCAGCTCCTCTCGATTCTAATTCTGACATGGGGCTCCACGGTTGATTTTGTCTACCTTTCACCAACGCAGGAAGTATATGCAGAAGAAATTTTACAGTGACTCAAAGAATACAAGACAGTTGATTCCCCCATGAAAATTCTAGTTGTGGATTTGGGATACAATGAGTCTGGCAAATGGTTATAATTCCCATGCATAGATAGGATATGGTTGAGTTCATGAAGTTGGTGGATGAAAAAGAGGCAAAGGGGTCAGTAGGAACATGTACTCGCACAAATGCATGCATGTTCTCAAGAACGTGCATGTGTTCCTAATCTTGTAGGTTTGGCAAGGCTTGAACTTCCATCAAGATCTCCATGTAGGTTCATCGGCAAGAACGTGTGCACATCCCTACCAGGAACCCACACACATTCCTGTTGTGCTCATTTTTTAAAGGATTGTGGGTGTGTTTTGTGTTCATTTTCACACCACACCTCACAAATTTCCTGCATTGAGAAAGCAAAGAGGACAAGTAAAGAAGGAGCAAATCCCGAGATCTTTCCACTTTGTCCATCACAAGAAATTTATGGTTGATTTTTTTCATTTACTTTCTTGGCTTTGAAAAAATAAAATAAAAATATTCATAGGTTATGGATGTAAATCCCAATGGCATTGAAAATGTATTAGCAAGGTTCACTACACACAATTAATACTTGAATGTAAATCTCTCAACAATTCACCAATCTTGTATAGGTTTTTTTCAAGTGCATTATAAAGATAACACATAGTTTTTCTTTGTTTTACACAAAATTATGTAAATACTTTTGTTGGGATAAAATGATATTGTTGTTTTTAATACCTTAGTCGTAAGTCCACTTATTAAATTGTAGCATATATTATAAAATGAAACCCGAAGACAATGTAAACCATCCACCAGCAGACCAAGGAGAGCAAAACCCCAACCCACCACAACCACCCAATCTAAACACCAAAATTGATGAGGGGTTGGCTACATTAAAAACACTTGTAGATCAGTTAAGGGGCACAAGAGAACCAAAAAGAGTGTCCTTATCTACTTATTTGGACGTCATTGTGAGGTCCATTGCAAGTGCCCAAGGGGAATTGACTTCTATTTCCAAGTATAGGTAAAGAATTTTTGAGTACTACAACACTGGATTGGATAGAAACCAAGTCATAGACTTGGGTATTCTAAATAAAAAACTATTGCCTATTTTTAGGGATCCTCAAAATGGACAAGAACTATATGTGAAAAAAAAATCCATTTGTATTGACTGGTGTACCCATCCACATATTAGTCAAAACTAGATGGATAGGTGGTATATGGTATTTGATAAACCTCCATGCAATCACGAGGAGGTGCCCTTATATATTTTGAGAAAATTATGGGTTGAATTTATTTTAGGTTTTCATGTCAACTACTTTGACATGGGTGAGTTCGAGGAGGTGGGTCAAGGTTCCACACAGGACCAAGAGCATGCCAAGCGCAATCCCATGTTAGGTCCTCATCCCCCCAGGCGAAGGCTTGACCCTCCTGCCCAACATCCTCATGTTGCAGAGAGATTGTAGCATGTATAGCGAGATATTTCATCATTGACCCGGAGCCTAGTGCAACATGTCAGTTTGTTTTCACTATCTCACTAGGAGGTTCTTTTCGATGACATTGATAGAGGGGTCATAGCTTCACCCCGCACAACAAATTTTAGTGAGGAGAGGGCACATGGACATAAAATACATCCATTTGAAACTCACAGATGCTCGAGTTGCAGGTAGACCTTTTATGGACCTATGGAGGCCAGTGGACATCATAGCTTCATGGAGGAGATTAGTATCTTAACCGTCACTATGTTATTCATCATTATGTTATATTTATTTTGTATTATGTGTATTTATATCGATATTTTATTGTATGTTGTTTTGCAATTGTTACGTTCGTGTAGTAGACCCTCTACACCCATGGATGCATCAATACTTATCTCCACCATTGATGTAGTAGTAGAGGCAGCATGCTCATTGGGCATACCCCATACACAGGTATGTGTCACATTTGATAAATTCACCAAATTCATTTCTTTATTTTATGGCATCCTCAAATTTTTAATATTCTTGTGTTTCTACAGGATGTGGGACCAAGCGATGTCGGGGAATGTCCATCTAGGATGGATGAGTCACCTGCATCACAGGTATTATGTGTAGAGTTAAATATCATTTAAATCTCAAATTTGTTGTGTTTATGTTTTTGAATTTTACTATTTGGTACTAATAGTTCAATATTATAATTTATTAATATGTATGCAAGTTGTGGACATATTCATTAGTTATAGTACTACTGCACTCCTTCGGCACCTGCGATCTACTTCTAGGTTAGATTACTCTAGTCCAAGGGAGTTTTCATCACTTGTACAGCCTATGGGGGTCCATCACTGCCTACCCCCAACATCTATCTTATTCCATGCATCATCAGTGGATTCACCAGTAGGCCACCCATTTGCACCACTTCTTCCATTGCATCCACCCACAGTGTATGCACATGTACTCCACCCACCCCCACCACCATTTCCATCGACCACATTTATCGAGGTTGCCACAATAGAGGTTTCCTCAGATCATGTTGTACAGATGAGCATTGCACCTACTAGCGACTCTCCATTGAGGTCTGAGATATTCACGGTGAGATAATGTCTTGATCATAATTTTTTATGTATCATGAATTTGATTTTATGCATATTTGTTTAATTTTCTTGATTTGATCCTTGTAACTGAAGAAAGATGGCATCACTGAGATATTGGGGTTGTTGAGGAGGGTAACACCCTCACGATTGTCAGTAGCATATGCAATGAGTTTTCTTAGGTTAAATTAAAAAGTATCATTTTGTATTTCTTTTAATTCACTTAGGAAGAAAACGTATAGCAATGTTTTTTCTTTGTCCAGTCTCTGGAGCGACGAATCATGCCAAACCCAGAACCACTCGAGGTGCTTCCTTAAGCAAGAGAAGAAAGATAGATTTTCAGGATGCTCCTAAGGGTGGCGTGGGTGGAAGTGGCCAATGATTGATCAATTACTGTCATTTTGTATATAGGCCACCATATGGTTGTTTTCCATGTTAGGGCACTTGTTTTCATTTTGTATATTGGGCACGAGGTGTCATTTTGTATAAAATATAAAATTTAGACAATGTTGAATACACACACACACACATACATTTCATGGTACATTTTTTTATAAATCTCATTGTTTCTGCATTTTATGTTGATGAATGTATGAATTTCAAAGTGTATGAATTTTATGTGTATGAATGTATGATTTTTTTTCTAAAGTGATTATAAATACTTTTGTTATGCATTAATGAATCTCTTATGGTGGAAAATATTGCCAATTTATAAATCTATAAGCAATTAATGGTTCTCATTACCTAAATTTGACAAAAGGTTGAAGTCCCATCCTAGTTAAGACTCTAGGAACCAATAATAACAATAATGTAGGCTAACATAATCACAATAGAAATAAGAGAGTTGAAACTTCACATTACTCTATCCAAAATGAAGCATGGTTCATTATAATGGAAATCACAACATGTTACAAGGGTTTCTTAATAAAAAATCAACACATAAAATATGAGTGCACAATAAAGCCTCACATCAAATGAAAATATACCTCAAATTCTCCATTAAGCTTGTCAAAATGTTCTACAATGTAGCCCAAGAAAATTTTCAACATATAACACTATTTAAGTGCTTTATATGATGAAATGGTACTTTCTATAAATGTGAGCTTAAACATCATCACCAATATCATTTATTGTTGGATATTAGTGCTATAAATGGAGAACTCTTAAATGGTGCGAAATATATAAATAAAGCTATAACCTAGAGCTATGTAGAAATCCTAAGTAACAATAGCTAGCACTTTTGATAGTGTTGATTGATATTAGTCAATATTTAATTAGTGGAAAGAGTAAGGAAAGGTATCTATCTCTTAGTGAGTTGAGATTGATATGGGTAGGGCATGCATTTCCTTTAGCGTTGGTAAATTTAAACTAATTTCTAATGCACTGGACAAACTTTGGTGCACTTGCTGGATGAAGATGGTCAATGGACAAGGAACCAAAGAATTCAAAGTTGATGTATGACACTTGAGTCCACCTTAAAGTACTACTTTCAAGTAAATTATCATATACAAAAGAGGATGCCTCAAAATTACTAAAACACCATCATCATGTGTGTGTGTGTGTGTGTGTGTGTGTGTGTGTGTGTGTGTGTGTGTGTCCATTGGATGTAGTTTGGGTGGTTGGGAGGAATGATTGTTACCCTCCCCACCCAAGTTCAATTCCTTATGAGTGACATGTTGTTCCGTTAAATGGGTCTATAATATTATCTTGTTGTTGAGCCCCCAATATTTTGAAAATACTCGGCCTCCGTATGTTCTCTCATGAATTTCGGGGGGGGAGCATTGATATCTGGTGTCGTGAAACACATAAAAACACAATCACACATATAATTAAATTATTAAAAAAAAAAATTCAAACTTGTAAGCAAACAAACTTATAATCTCAAGTCCATGAATCATAAATATATTAATTTTCAAACTTTAAAGTTAGTAGGGACAATTCTTGATTTTTAAAAATAACTTTTTTTAAATGAAGAATAAACTCAAGTTCATGAACCATAAATATATTAATTTTCTATATATAGTACTGGTTACTTGACTTAAAGACCCCAAAACAAGTAAAATTTAACAAAACATTTAATTAGTAGTATACACTAAAGAATTTTTGAGGAAACAAATGTGACTTACCTAAATGGTGTTGACAATCATACTAAATGCAAGAAATATCACACATATGGGTAGTGCGTGAAGCTCCAAAGTTCCACACTTCAATTTGCATGTTTAAACAACTCATATAACTATCATGATCATCATAAACATATAACAATAAAAATAATATCATGCAACACATAAATAGGTCCAAATGTATACATATCAAATGTATGTATCATTCTAACTAAACCCAACAAATATTAAGCAATGAATCACTAAGATAAGTAAAAATCAAATTTCTAACCTTCTAAGGCCAAAATATAGGTTGTTAGATTTACAAACCACTAGAACACCATTATGATCTAAAATATATTAATACCTCCTTGCATGTCTTGTCATGTAGCTTCCCATTTTGACCTATACAACAATAAGTATAACTTTCCATAACATTATGCAAGGAAAAATTCAAATCAAAATGTGGATTGCAATCAAATAAGAATAAATAAATAAATAAACCTTTCTCATCCCAAGTAATTAAAAACATTTTTTCTAGGGACATATGACTTAAATTTATATCACAAAGTTCTTTTCCATCCAATGAGGTGTTTATGACATTTTGATTCTAGGTGAAAATGTTTACATGCCTTGTCAATCCATGACATGCCTTCCCTTGCCTTGAGTTTCCATGGCATTCCTTTCATTTCCAAGCCATACCATGCCTTACCATGCCATACCTTGTCATTACATGTCATTGCATGCCTTGCCTTGCCTTGCCATGTCATTCCTTACTCATGTCATGCCTTGCCTTGTCATGTCATGCCTTACCTTTACATGCATTTCCTTGTCTTGCCATGTCATGCCTTACCTTGTCATTGCATGTATTGTCTTGCCATGCCTTGCCTTGACATGACATGTCATGGCATGTATTGACTTTCCATGCCATACCATGCCTTGACTTGCCTTGCCATGTCATGTCCTGCCATACCATGCCTTTCCAAGCCATGCCATAAAAATTTCTTACCATGACATGCCATTGCATGCCTTGCCTTGCCATGCCATCTCATGCCATGCCTTGCCATGACATGCCACATCATGCCTTGCCTTTCCATGCCATGACATGCCTTGCTAAACCATGTCATGGAATTCCTTGCCTTACCATGACATTCCATAGTATGTATTTCCTTGACATGTCATTTCCATGCCTTTTCATGCCATTACCATGCCTTTCTAAGTCAATGGGAAGTCCCAAAAACCACAAATCGATAAGGAAAATACAATTGTTATAAAACTTGTGATTAAGATGTTTAACTTCAACAATATGACAAGTTACAACAGGAAAAATATAACATCCCTTAAAACAAGTAATCATGCAATGAAAGGGGGATGAAAATGAAAGCCTAAACTAGGGTTTAGATAACAAATGTTTTCTGAAATAGAAGATGGCACATAACAACCCTATAATATTTAAGAAATCAATCCCTAGAGGGATGAAAATTACATGAAATAAATGTAATAAAAGGTTTCAAGGTGTATTCTAAGGGTGAAATATGAAAATTAAACCCTATATGTCAAGCTAACAAGGCTGTAAATTGAGGGTGAGTTCTAATCCAACCACAAAATTGAGGGTTTCAAGACATTGGTTGGTTGAAGAAGAATACAAGATAGCATGCAATATCACCAATTTGATAAAAATACTTATTTAATGCATTCAAAAAATAACCATAAACGACTTAGAAAGAGAACTTACTAGGTAAATCAATGATCATCCATGAATTTCTAACCATAAAATCATCCACAAAACTCGAAACATGGATATAAGGTATATTCATAGTTGTGAAACACGGATTATCATAATTAATAGGATTTACATAGAAAGGGATGTCACTAAATAGGTTTATGTTCCATCATTATGGTGTAGTCTCATTATACTATTGATCCATAATTTCTTTTGGATTGCATGGAAAACAACATAACTTCGAGGTCTTATTTAAAATCAAAGAAATAAAAAATAATCTTTCAACTCAATAAATTTTATAACAATATATAACATGTAGACCTAGACCTAGATCTAGACCTATACCTAGACCTTTCCTTGCCTTTCCATGTAGTCCTATACCTAGACCTAGACCTAGACCTTGTCTTTCCTTGCCTTGCCAATCCATGATTTTCCTTACCATGCCATGTTTTTCCATGCCTTTCCTTTCCATCCCATGCTTTGTCATGCCATGTCATTCCATGCCATGCCTTGCCTTTCCATGCCATGCCTTTCCTTGCCATTCCATGCCATGCCTTGCCTTGTCATACCATTCCATGACATGCCTTTCATTTCCATGTCATGCATTGCCTTGCCATACCATGCCATGTCATGCCTTTCCTTTCCATTCCATGCCTTTACTTTCCATTCCATGCCTTTCCTTTACATGTCATGCCTTTTCTTTCCATGAAATTCCTCTCCATTCATTGCCTTTCCATTCCATGTCGTGCATTGCCTTACCTTGCCATGCCATGTCATGCCTTTCCTTCCATGGAATTTCCATCCTTGCCTTGCCATGTCATTCCTTGCCTTGCCAAGCCATGCCTTGCCTTGCAATGCCATGCCATGCCTTGTCTTTCCATGCCATGCCTTGTCATGCCATGTCATGTCTTGCCTTTCCATTCCATGCCATGCCTTGACATGCCATGCCATGCCTTGCCTTGCCATGTATTTCCTTGCCACGCCATGGTATTCCATGCCATGTCATGCCTTGCCTTGGCATGCCTTTCCTTTCCTTGTATTTTCATACCATTCCTTTCCTTGCCATGCCTTTACTTTACATGTTATGTCTTTCCTTTCCATGTCCTTCCATGCATTTCCTTGCCATGTCATGTCTTTCCTTTCCATGCCATGCCTTTTCATGCCATGCCTTTCTATGCCTTGTCTTTTCATGCCATGCCTTGTCATGCCTTGCCTTTCCATGCCATTCAATGAAATGTATTGCATTTCCTTGCCATGCCATACCATGCCTTGCCTTTCCTTGACATGTCATGTTTTGCCTTGCCATGCCTTGCCTTGTCAAGCCAGCCCTTGCCTTGTCATGCCTTGCATTTCCTTTCCTTGTCATGTAATGCCTTGCCTTTTCATGCCATGCCATGCCTCTGCAAGCCATGCCATGTCATGCCTTGCCTTTCATTGTCATGACATGTCATGCCTTGTCATGACATGCCATCGCATTCCTTTCCTTTCCATGCCATTCCCATGTCATTACATGCCTTGCCAAGCCATGCCATGGCATGACATTACCATATCATGCCATTTCCATTATAGGTAGATAGATATTTTCATGCCAACCATAGAATATTCAATACATCAAGCCCTAAAGGGTTGAAAATTATGACAGAAATGTAATAAAAGGTGTCAAGGTGTATTCTAAGGGTGAAAGATGACATAGACCTAGACCTTGACCTTGACTTCCCAATCAATGCCTTTCCTTTCCATGCCATGACATGCCATGACATGCCTTTCCATGTCTTTCCTTGCCATCACATGCATTTCCTTGCCATGTCTTTCCTTTCCATGCCATGCATTGCCTTGCCTTGCCATGTCATGCCATGCCATATCTTGCCATGCCATGACATGCCTTTCCTTGCCTTGCCTTGCCATGCTTTACATTACCTTTCCTTTCCTTGCCTTGACTTTCCATGCCATGCCTTTCATTGCATTGACTTGCCTTTCCATGCCATGTCATGTCATGCCATGCCTTGTCTTGTTATGCCTTGTCTTTCCATGCAATGCATTTCCTTGTCATATCATGCCATGACTTTTCTTGCCATTTCATGTCTTGCTATGACATGCCTTGCCTTTCCTTGCCATGTCATACCTTGCATTGCCTTCACTTGCCATGATATGTCATGCCTTTCCTTTCCTTGCATTTCCATACCTAGACCTAGACCTAGACCTGTACCAAGAAATTGCCTTGTTGCACCTTGCCTTGTCATGCCTTGTCTTTCCATGGTATAAGTCATGGTATAGGTCATGGTCTATGTCATGGTATACGTCTAGGTCATTGTCTATGTCATGGTCATGGTTTAGGTCTAGGTTTATTGCCAACATGTCCCTGAATGGCTTGAGGAGGCAAGTTGAAACTTGTGATAAAACTCAAATGGGGACTCAAATGGACAAATCTTCAGTTGCATTATATCTGGGGCATCAGGCTTCAACTAGTAGGGCCCCTCCATTGTCATTTTGTTTCCAAAAATACCATTTGTTGAGGATCTCTGAGACTGGGGTAAAGCTCAATGAGGAATAGTGCAATTTCTGAACAAGAAATAGATTTTCAAGAACAATGTGTTGGGTGATTGTGGGTAGTGTGGTTGTGTGGGCCTTGGAGAAATAGACTTGCAGGGGCTTACAAAACTCCTTTATGCTGCTTGGTTTGGATTTTATGCCCCAGGACCAAATTGCCAAAATGTCCCTGAATTACCAAAGGAGGCGAGCTGCAACTTGTCATAAAACTCAAACCAGGACTGGGATGGATGAACTGTTGGTTGCATTAGATCCAGGGAACTTGGTTTCAGCTAGTGGGGCCCCTCCACTATCACTCTTGTTGGTTGTGGAGCCTGATTATGTTCTTGATTCAAAGGTCCTTGCTTTCATCCATGTTTATACCCCATGAAGACTTTACACCCCATAAGTATGTACACTCTTCCACGTGGGGGAGTGCAAAGGGGGTACCCCCTCTGTGGGGTTCGGGGGAAAAGCCCTCGAAGGAAAAATTTCCTTGTAAATCTAGATTGTTCATTATAAGGTCACGGATATAACGGTAGAAATTATGTTATGGTTTTTTTCCCTAGAAGGAAACCCTCTGTTATGAGGGAAATGTATTGCGGCTATGCATTATGGCGAGTATTGTATTATGAAAGAGGATATTGTGAGAGAAAGAAGAGGAAGTTACAGCGGGTTTTGTTGTGGGTTGTATCCCTTCATTTGTTGGATAATAATAAAGGAAGGACCTGGCAATTTCTCTGGTGGACGTAGCCCACACTGGGTGAACCACGTAAATCTGTGTCTCTATTGTACTGTGTATCTTCTGTGTTTTGTTTCCGCATTTGTTTTTTTTATTGCTCCATGGTCCTGTTTTTCTAACAACTGGTATCAAAGCGAAAGGTAACTCGCAGGAAAAGAGGGTTCCTGATTCGATTGGGAGCAATGTCGGAAGATGGAAAGTTT
This sequence comes from Picea engelmannii, assembly GCA_009831015.1. Classification (NCBI taxonomy): domain Eukaryota; kingdom Viridiplantae; phylum Streptophyta; class Pinopsida; order Pinales; family Pinaceae; genus Picea; species Picea engelmannii. The sequence continues at coordinate 42,225 of ML797281.1, read as the reverse complement.
AGGGTCGAGAAATTTAATGGACAAAACTACCAGTTATGGAAGATGAAAATGGAAGATTATCTATATAAAAAGGATCTATTCCTACCATTGGGCGGAGTAGAAAAGAAGTCGATGGCCATGAAGGACGAAGAATGGGAGATTCTTGACAAAAAGGCTCTAGGAACGATATAGCTGAGCTTGGCAGCGCTGGTGGCTTTCAATATTTCGAAAGAAAATACAACGAAGGATCTGATGGATGCATTGGCTAAACTGTATGAAAAACCCTCGGCGTCTAATAAGGTATTTCTAATGAAGAGATTAAGTTAATATAAAGATGTCAGAAGGTGGGTATGTTGCAGATCATTTAAATGAATTTAATACGGTTACTCATAAACTAAGTTCTGTAAAAGTGGACTTTGATGATGAGGTTAAGGCTCTTCTAATCTTGTGATCATTGCCAGAAAGCTGGAATGGCTTGGTCATGGTTGTAAGTAACTCTGTCTCTGGTTCAAATACTTTAAAATTTGATGGTGTTGTTGGTGTTATCCTTTGTGAGGAAATGTGACGGAAAATCACAGGTGAGACATTAGGTAATGCATTGAACATGGAGAACAGGGGAATACAAAAGGATAGAGGAAAGGGCTCAGGGAACCGTGGGAATTCTAGGAAGGGAAGATCCAAATCCAGACTTCGAAAGATAGAGTATTGGAATTGTGGGAAGAAAGGACATCTGAAGAAATATTGTAGAGCTCCAAAGAAACAAAGAGATGGACAACAGGAGAGAAATCATGAAGCAAATGTAACAAGTGATGTGTTACAAGATGCTTTGATTATTTATGTAGATAATATTTCTGAGTCTTGGGTAGTAGATTCAGAGGCTTCATTTCATGCCACACCCCATAGGAAACATTTTCTATATTATCTTCAAGGTGATTTTGGAAAGGTTCATTTGGGTGATGATGCACCATGCAAAGTTGTTGGAATGGGAAAGGTAAAAATAAAGCAATGCAATGGAAACCAATGGTTGTTGAAAGAGGTAAGACATGTTCCAGATTTAAGGAAAAATCTAATTTCAACAGGGAAGTTGGAAAGTGAAGGTTGTGTATCCATATTTACAGATAAGACGTGGAAGGTCATCAAAGGATTATTGGTGATAGCAAAAGGAGAGAAGGTAGGTACATTGTATTTATGTACTAGTAATACTAACTCTTCTATCTCTTTAGCTTCTACAGGAGTGGATACAGCACTGTGGCATCATAGGCTGGGACACATGAGTGAGAAGGGTATGCAGATACTTCACAAAAGAAATTTGATGTCAGATCTTAAACAAATTGATTTGGACTTCTATGAGCATTGTGTTTATGGAAAACAAAGAGAGTCAAATTTATCAGAGTCAGAAAAGAAAAGAAGAATTAAAGGTTAGATCTTGTGCATACAG